>CAEFZY010074607.1:0-67053 GCA_903066815.1 Brachyrhaphis roseni
GTATATTACTAAAACTTTGAAAACTCTTTCTGTGTACCGTCTGTATGTAGGCACATGCGGCTTATAGACAGGTGCGGCTTATGTATGTACAAAATGGTTTTTCCTTTATAAATGTACTGGGTGCGGCTTATAATCAGGTGTGCTCTATAGTCCGGAAAATTCGGTATATAAAGTGTTGTTTAAATTACAGATCTTGTCACAAGAGTGGTGTATCACAGGCAGAGAGGACTCCCCGCAAAGCTTTTAAATCCTTCAGTATGGTGCCGGTTTGTTAGGCATCTAATCTACCGCTCTCAGACATTTCTCCTGGCTTCCTTTTCCTTCCTCAATAAATCACCAAATAAAACTACTTTTACTATGAGTAGATATGATGTTACGCACTAATCCTCAACTTCTGAACAACTTTGTTACTCGCTAGCGTTTTGTTTTGTAAGACTTTCTTTTGAACATACTGTTAAAATTCTGACACAAACTTTGACATTAGTATTGTAAGCTGTAAGCCTAAAATACTCTCCAAGACCCAGTTCAGTTTGCTTCATTTATCCAGTCGGATCAAACACTGATGGTGATTCTGTTACTACAACACGTAGTAAAATGTATGTGGCATTTTACTTCCCTTTTACTGACTGACTCCTTTGACTTTTTTAATCCCATTGCTGTGAACTGGCGCCTTTGCTTTTTTCTGGTTCATATCAGTGTGTTTGTGGCTGAGTAAAGGGGGCGCTGGCTTCCACCAGAGCTAATCTGTAAAAGCTAATGGGATTGTAAATGTTTGGCAGAGAGGAGTGGTAATAAAATGAGGGACCCGTGTTGTTAAAGTCAGAGGTTTTTTTAACTGACAGCTGTTAGCGAATACACACCATGAAGTTTAATCCTGCGTATGTGGGGGTGCACATGTAGTTACATGTGTTCAGACTCATGTGGACAGTGTGCCTTTTGGAGCCTGGCTGCTCCTGCTGATGGAGTGCCAAGCAGGATCCTTTGAGTTAGTGTTTGTTTACCATCATTAGGTCTGTGGGTTTGCAGGTCTGCTGTGGTGACAGACAGAAACCTCATGATGACAACATAACTGCAGCATGTTACAGCAGGGGAAGGCGTGACCTGCTGCCACATTTCTCATTCTGCTGATAGTACTTATCTCTAAAGGCAGAGAAATAGGGTAATTCTGCTCCTGCAGCTGTCAAAACACACCATTCTGTGTCTGTTTAGTTGATGCATGTTTCTGGGGAATGGAGCTAAACTTTAGAACAGAGGTTAAGGGTTGCGCACTTAGTCGTTCACTTTGTTTTTTAACTCTTTTTAGTTATAAAGGCCTTTTGAACGATCAAAACTCACCAAGATTATTTTTCTTGTAACATACTCTGTTCACATCCCTGCAAATTGTCCCCTGGCTATGCAGTGAGTTGCTCACATTGTGTCCATCCTTTAAAATCGACATATCGCCGCATGAGCCCTATGTATCCCACTGTGATTTGGTTGGGAGAGCAGAAATGGCAGATTAGGCTTAAATCCGCCCAAGTAGATTATGCCCTCATCTCTAAAGCTCATGCACTGAGGGTTTCTTATAATTGCCGCTTGTGGTTTGAAGGGCCCACAGCACCCAGCTTACACAGTCAGGTGTTCAGGCCCGTCTGTTCTTACAACGCCGTCCGTGTGCGCTTATTAAAAGTGCAGTCCACCCCGCTTTTTTCCCATATGTGCCTCTTCCCATTGTAGTCTATCTGATTGATGTTGACTGAGGTCACCTAAGCTCATGCAGGGGATCACGGCACAGTGTGCAGGGGGCTAAATGTTTACATGCATTAATTTGACTTTATTCAGGGGCCCAATCTGCACCCGTCCAGTGATAGGGCAGGCTAAGCCATATGTTATGCTTTTCAACACCGCCAGACTGAAGGTCACACCACCAGGTTATGGAGGCCAGTTTGGAAAAATACATAATCTTTGTGGGTGGATCCCTACCTTGTGTTTTGGCTCTAAGCTCTCAGGCGTCACACAAAACACGGCTCTTGACATGAGTGGGTTTGGAAACTTGTATGACAGTAATGTTCCTGCCCTGATGACATTACCCTAACACTCTTGACATTGTCATACAATCAGTGTTTCTTTCCCACTGATGCACAGTTATGAAAGGCTGAAACCAAATGTCAGAACTAAAACTGGTTTTTAAAAAACTGAAGATTTGAGGAGATGGATGAAAACCTGCTTAATTATTTCCTAAAAGACAAACTCAAAGTAACCTCTATGAATGAAAAAATGGTTAAATAGGATTTGACCTTGGAAAACGCCACTGAGAAAGTAACTTTACAGATATTTTCATCATTTAGTTTATTTTTCACAGGATGTTTAAGACAGAGGGAAAATCCTGTCTGATGTAGACAATGCTGCACTACTGTGACTAGAAACAGAATGTTTCTTTTTCTTTTTCATTAAGATTAAGGAAATTAATTAGAAACAGATTGGCCTATTTTTATTTTTCATGGTAGCTATAAAACAAAACAGTGTCCTCCAGTTTAGACATTAGTCACTGAACTTGGTGAGCTCCTGACTGTGGCAGTGAGTGTGAAACCCATGCTGAGATTAAATAGTTATAGCAGCTTATAGGTTGGGTTGGGTTTAAAGAGGTGTCTAAAGATTAGCACTGTATAGGTAAAAAAAAATAAAAAAATACAAGTGGAAGCTATTCCAATTAAATTCAGACATGTTCCAGTCTGGATGTCAGTGCAAGTTCATCCTGAAAGCAGACCTCAAGATGTAAAAAAAAAGAAAGTATCTGAAACCTCTATCGTGTCTCCACAGGATCTACACCAGACTCTTTTACTACTGTTGATATAAAAGTAAAAGTTTAACTTTTATGGGACGTGTGCGTAGAAAGGAAACCATTACTCTCTAAGACAGGGTGATCAAGTCCAGTTCTTGAGAAATACTACCCTGTGACTTTTAGAGGAATCCCTGAGTCAAATGACTGAATTCACCTCACGAGCAGTGATTCAGTTCTGCAGACCCTGAGTAAACAGCCACTCATTTGATTCAGATGTGTTGAAGAAGTCATGCCTCTTACCTGCCGGACAGTAGCTCCTGAAGATGAAGAAAGGATGTTGACAAAACTACGACTTCAAGATTAATGTTTGTTGGACACATAACTAAGACTGCAGAGGGCATGTTGGCCTTAAACCAAATGCAACATTAAAGAAAAAAAAAAAACCTCCTAAAAACTGTTGGAGGTTCTTGCAGCTGATGGATGCATCAACTTGAATCCTACCGTGTATCAGAGTGCAGTGCAGGAAAATATGAGACTATCTATAAAAAAACAAGACAAAACAAAGCTGAAGCAGTACATGACAATGACCCAAAATTTTGCCCTGTGACAGATTGGCAACCTGTCCAGGGTGACCCCGCCTCTCGTCCGAAACGTTCGCTAGAGATAGGCACCAGCACCCCTCCTGACCCCATTAGGGACAAGGGTATAAGAAAATGGATGGAATCTACCAAGGACTGGCTGAGAAGCTCTCGTCTGAAGGTGAGGAGTGTTTCAAGCTTTCATCAGACTGATCTCAATAAGATTAAAGGATAGATTTCACTAAGCTTTTCCTCTGAAAACTTTTTTTCAGCAATATCTTTTGTTTAATGAGTAAAGTAAGCTTAATTTGCAGTCAAATCAGTTTAATTTCCATCAGACTGACAGCAAAAATGGTAGATTTATGTAGCATCCAGTGTTTAGTTTGTAATAAGGGTGGCAGAGCTTCACACACAGGAGCTACACCCCTGCACTGTTATAGTTCACTAAATGATTTAACAGCCGTCCATTGATCCACCTGGTAAACATTCATTGCTTCCAAACAGATTTTCCACCCTGTTCAGAGATCTCTCTCTCTCCCCCTCATGTGTATGCATTGGAATGCAACTGTGCGTGTGCTTGCGTGCGTGTGTGCGCGTGCGTGTATTTGAACTGAATGTTAACAGGCGGGCGGGGGTGGGGTACCTGATTGGAGTCTGAGTGAACGATTGTTGGCAGATTGTGCTTGAGACCAAGCGAAGTATGGGACAGAGAATAGACAGTGCGGTAGTAAGACATTGAAATGAAGGATTGTCTGTGATTTCTCTCACCCATTAACCAGACAGGGCCATTGTTGTGTTCACTTCCCACTGACACACTGTTGCTGTGAGTGACAGGCCGACAAGCCGACTCTGTAGGTCTGCCACATGGTGGGCCGTTGAATAGGGAATGCAGCATGTCACTGATTTGGAGAAACGGCTTACCTCAACTCTTTATGCTGCGAAAAGCTTTCACCTGCGCTCCACTAAACACTTTGCTTTCTCCTCACTGCCTTGAGGTTAAATTAAATGAGCGCTGAAGATGGCAGGCTTCAAGTAAAGTTTGTCTGTGTGGCTTAATGTTGATATAAATATGTGTTGGAAAGTTCAATTCCTTATAAATGGAAACAAAGCGGTTTAACAAATGTCAGCTCCTCTTAAGAAGTGTTGCCCCATCGCCACCGTAAGTGTCGTGGCACACACCCGGCAGCGCGGCGGGACCAAAATGGCCGGGGACAGCGTGCGGCGAGGGACAAGGCATGTTGAACGGCTCTCACAGGCGGAGGCCGTCTCATGGAATTCCAGAGTCGGAGCAGGAGGTGCAGAAGAGGCTGCTGGGGCAACAATGGCCGGGGACATCTGTCATGCGTGGCTGCTCTCCCCTTTGCTTACAATGGATCTGGGGGACCAGCCAGTGGTGTCTTTCTTTTGGCTCCCCTCCTTTCCGGGGACACTTCTGTCCCTTACAATGGCTCTTTTGTCCACTCCTCGCTTTTTTTTCTCTTTTTTTTGCCAACGTTTAACCCTTCGAGTCTGCTCCTTTTTCTGCCTCCTCTTTCTGTTTCCACAAGAAAACAAAACAAAGTCGAAAGCACGACTGTTCATTCACCTCTTTCTCCTGCTGTTTTTCATTATGACTTTTCGCTCCGACTCTGCCTTTGCTCTGTGCGCCTTGCACGAATCTCTCTTTATAAATGGCTTTTGTTTGTGACAGCAAGTGAGACATTAAATAGACGATGGAAATAACGCCTCTAATCCTCATCGTGGATCTTTTCCATTGAGCATATTTAAAACGTTTGAAAGAAAACGCAGCTAATTGATCCACTATTTCCTGTTTTTTTTAAGCAGCCTGTCCAGGAGTGCCATGTATTTTCCATGGAGTTGATTGGCTGTATGTCCAAGAGGGAAGATAAAGACTGTAGATGTTAGCGACTGCGGTCGTGCTAAGATGGTTTACTTGGGGTTCCTAACACACAGGATTACCAGGAGTTAACTTTTTTTCACAGTTTTCAGCTAATTTTTTTTATGATTGTGGCTTTTGGCTAATGAAAACACAAAATTAAGGATTTTTACTACAGAAATGTGATGCTATGTCCTACACGATCACAGTGAAGAGGGCTGAGTACACATTTGTCCTGTGGGCAAACACTGACACCCTCCACAAAGAAGAGGACAAGCCACAAAAGGTTGTTGCTATAGAAACTGGATGTTTACAGAGTGCTGTATCCAAGCAGATTAATGAAAAGTTGAGTGGAAGAATAAAGTACAGAAAAAAGGTGCTACGCTCTTAGGAGGAATGTGAAACAAAACCCAATTAATAAAAAGACTATAAAGACAGAAAAGTGTTAATAAGGGCCTGCGACAGACTGGTCACCTGTCCAGGGTGACCCCGCATCTCGCCCGAAACGCTCGCTGGAGATGGACACCAGCACCCCTCCTGACCCCACTAGGGACAAAGGTGTACAGAAAATGGATGGATTGATGGTTAATAAGGCCATAGCATGGTCTCCAAAACCACATGGAAGATTGCTAACTTGACAGTTGTATACTGAGTGCTGTTTCCAAACATATTAATGGAAAGTTGAGTGGAAGGAAAAAAGCATTGCAGAGCAGGGTGTACAAGCAAAAGTGGCCTCCTTGTGAGAATTGTGAAGCAAAGCCCATTCAAGAGTTCAACAAGATGAGAAATGCAGCTTGAGTCTGTGACTTAAGGATCCCCAAGACATACAGAAGTAGATATGATCATTTTATAAAATGTGGAAACAAAGCTTTAGGAATAACAGCATTCATTGCCTCTACCCCTTCTATACTTGCAGCCAGATAAGCAGCCAAAGTACTAAAACGTTGTCGTTGCTTACATGCAAAGCTTACTGTTAATGTAATCAAAACCACTTCCTCTGTGTGACACCTGATTATCAAGTCCACAATAATGTTCCAGCTTCAGCTCTGGAGTGGCTTCAGTGTAATTATACTCAAGGTTGTCTGTTTCTTGGTGTTTTCAACACTCATCAGCTTGATGTAAATTACAAATTGATTTTTTTTTTCCTGCAACTGCTCATTCTTAAAGACTTAAGGGGTTCAAGCTGGTCTTCAATTGATTGGTCTGATTGCAATTTCGCAACAAGTCTTTACAAGAGGAAACTTGGCATTAATCTATGCTCATCAATGCAGCTGTACCAGCATGACCAAGCAGAAAACTCACAATCTAACTTCTTTATATTTTTTTGGCTCAAAGTGCGTTGAGCAGCATTAGTTGCGGACAACCCCGAACGGTTGAAAACTTATCTCTGCCTCATTTTTGAGAAAAGACAGCAACGTGTGCTTCTCACAGCCCTGCAACAAATTGCAGCGACTGGCGAGCTGGACTGCTGTGTCCAGTTCTGGCTGCTAATTGTTGCCAGCTGCAGAGGGCTGAGGAAACAAAGGGCCGTTTGAAAAGGTGATCTGTGGATCGGCGAGAGGCCGTCCACCCTGCTGCAACGAGACGTGCTTCATATGGCATGTGGCATTTGTGTCCTCATTCTCATTCTCAGGCGTCCTCTTTGGTCAAAACACTGTAACAACAGCAGCGCCTGTGTTTATTTAATGATCCAAAAAGGAACAGCCCATCTGGTCGATTTTATAGAAGTAATCAGCGGAGATTTTTTCCTTCATGTTTTTTGCTTTCATCACCTAAGTAGATTTAATTAATATTTGTAAAGCAGGATGGAAATATACATGAGAGGTCAACTTATCTTCATTTCCAATCTCTGCTCTGCATAAACCTTTGTAACTGCCTCTCGGAAGAGGAGGGAGGGAATTTAGGAAGCAAATGGTTCATGTGAGTGGCTGAGTCAGTTGTTGGAGATAACATTCTTGTCTTTTCCTTGTCAGCATAAATATTTAAGTAAAGCTGTCAGAAGGGCTCCCTCACTCCCAGTCCTCTCTGTGAAGACGGAACAAACCAGAGAGGGGAAAAAAGTCACAGAAAAAGGCCTCTGAATGGTCTTCTGTCAGCAAGGCTGTTCGATTTGCTTATAACCAGCCCTTTTTGCATGCCGACAGGACCTGCGTGTACGCCTAACACCTCTCAGTGCTGTCTCACTGATGGAACGACGCTCCAGGCGTCCTGTTATGACAGCTCACTCTCCGCCTTGAGAGACCCCATCTGGGGCCTGTTCTGACAGGGCAGCCACTTGGAATCGCTCTGATGAGAGGCAAACTCAGACCTCTATTATTCTGCTGCTGCTCCCTGTCACTTTCCGTTTCTGTCTTTGTTTCTGCACGCAACGGTTGCTGGCCCGATTTGGTGCAATCAAGACTACATGCTGAAAAACTTTTTATCTCAGTACAGACATCCTCTCCTCCCCAAAAAGAAACAACAATAAAATAAAACCCTACAGATTTATAAAACAGCAATTTCATTTCTTAATAAAAATGGCTTCCAAATTGTTTTTACTCATTTTTCTGACATTCAACAAGTGGAAATAATTTTGGTGTTGTTAGCTGAACTAAAACTGGAGAAGTTTGGTCTGATTTAATGTTACTCAGCTAGTGGAAAGGGGTAAAATGTTGACTTCAAGTAATCTTAAATTTTTAGTAACATGCTTTTAACTTTTTGAGTGGCTCAGTCAGAATTGAAGAAAACTTGAATCTGGTAGAAAATCAGTGGAGAAAGATAAATCTGAGCCTTAGAAGACTAGAGCTAATCACTGAATATAAACGGTCAAAATGCCACTGGAAACCTGCAAAACGTTTATCAGCAGGTATAAGAAGATTTAGATCGATGTAATGTCCAAAAACATTTTTTACACTGACTATTCAGAAGGGCATAGGCAATTTTCAACTTGCCCTTAAAACCCCCCCCCCCCAAAATAAAATTATTTTTCTTTAAAAATGAGTCTCCTTTTACATTATTGTATTGTTTTTGAGAGATGCTTATCTAATTTCCTGTCAGAAACAAACACCTTAAAATAATTTTAAATCTAAACACATTAGGGTTATGAATAATTTTGTGTTTAACTGTATTGTATATGTTAGGTTTTAATAAAATCCAGTTACAGTTCAGTTAATTATTAAATTATTATACACATGTTGTGACAATTATAGTTTTGTAAATACTCAGCTGGCAACCACTTTTGAATATTTCCTTTAAAGTTAGGTTTAAGACTAATACATTGAAGGCAGGTTAATAAATTCATTATTAGCACCTTAATAAATAGTGATTATCACTCTTAGTTGCAGCCTGCCTCCCTTTAATGTTGTTTTCCACATATTTTCTGAAAAGCAATGTACCAATTTTCTATTTTAGTCAGTAATACATATCCGTGTTGTGAAGCCATAATGTTTCTACAGGAGAGAATGATTAATAAAAGAGAAAATAAAAAGTTCTACCTATAGGATCGACACTGACACTGTAAGGTCATGATAAAGAGATCAGAGCAGTAAAAATGTCCTTGGCAGCGCCCCGGCCAGGCTGTGGTTAACAGATCAACCAGCACCATCTGTGACAACCCCAGAAGCAATTATCCCGTATCGCATCCCTGCTGACCATCTATATTAAAACTTGCTCGCAGCACCTGAGATTAACCCACACTCACACCTTTTCCTCCATAATCGCGCCTGCCGAGCAGCCCTCGTTCTTCTTCTGTGCGGTCAGGCCAGTAGCATGACCTAGTTCACTGTCAGCCTTCACCTTGTTCTGTGTATTCAGTCGTGCTGCTCCTGCCTGGTCTATAGTCAGAGCCGTCCCCATCAGTAAATGTCCAATACCTTAAAATAACTATAAGCTAGGTTATTGCACTCAGAGGGAGAAGGATAAAAGGAGGGCTCTTGACTGTAAAGGCACCATCACGGACATTTCCCGTAAATGGCATCTGAAGGTCAGCGGTTGGACACAGAACATCAGCTGTAAATGACCGTCTGCCAGAGAAAAAACAAATCCTTTCTAGTTGTCTTGGCTTCTCTTTTTGTCTTTATTTTTAAAAACACAGATCAATCAATCTGGCGACTGGAATATTAAAATCAGTGTTATGTTATCGGCACTCAACTCAAGACCTTTGGGTGTGATAAGTGGTTCCTATCTGTCTGTTTTTCTGCTTTGCTATTGGGCCCAAAAAGTGAGACTTTTAAATTTAAATTATTTTTCTTAACGGCTTTGTTTTACACAACAACTCCGTTAATCGCTTCTTCGATTCTTCTCACACAGTTGTTCAAAGAAACGGGAAGGTCGTGTCCATCAGAGCAACGATGCTGCTCAGAACCACAACAGAGATTACATCTCTCTAAATTGAATCCATTTCTGTGTTAGTTTTTTTTTTATGCTTGTAAACATTGAATGTGTATGTAACCCATAACTTTTGTGAGCTGCAAGCCCAACACAACAAAAAAAGAAAAACGTGTTAAAATCATATAATATCCTCCTTAAATTGTAAAGAAAACTGGCAGACATATGAGAAAAAAGACGGGTGAAAAGAACCCTAATATGATGTGTTTGTGGAGGAATGTACACTTTAATCAATAGAAAGAAAGCATCTCTAGTTCTACTTGTTTCCAGTATAGTTTCATAAATGTTGAAACTCTCATAGAAAGCGCAGTGCTCGCTTTGCCACTGCTGTCTTGTTGTGCTTCCCAGAAAATGAACAGACTTTCAAAGTGTAGAGGGCCACAAAGACAGCGTGCACACTTTTGATGTTTTTGAAATGAAAGGTAGTGAAATGCCAGTGACAAAGAGCAGAGCCGCCACGGCTCATTGAGACTCAGATGTGAACAGAGAAGAGGAATTCAGTGCAGCCTCAAACACATGGCTCCATTGTGCTAAATGTTTTCCCTTCACTGTAGGACAATGCTCAAGGCTGTCCCCTTCATTTGATCTGTCCTTGCATTCAGCGCCGCATATTGTAGAAGATGCATCAATTCAAGCCTGCAGTATAATGCAAGTGAGGACTGTAATAGGTGAAATGTATTTTCCTCCATCCTTCCACATTTGTAATGTGCAGCTCGCCATTGTTTCATTGCAGCAAGCAGACCTGAAAACTGCCCGTTTCTCTCGGAGCATGTTATTTTCTGGAGGCCATTAAGCTATCAAAGATGTGGCCTGTGAGGAAATGAAACATTGTCCAGAGAGCTGGAGAATTCCTCTGAGCTGGGGGAGGACAGGGAGAGGGAGCAGCGGTGTGTGTGTGTGTGTGTGTGTGTTTGTAGGGGTGGGATTAGAGGTTTGGAGGTGGAGGAGAGGGGAGACGATGATGATGGACAGACACGGGGGAGTTCTACCAGTATCAAAGCGGCAGGAATGTAGAGCGGGCTGGTGGGACCTGGAACCCTCTCCCAGCCCTCTGATCTGATGTGATGTGTGAAGTGGAAGAGTGAGGCAGAGCTCAGCACTGCACACAGCACCCAAGACACAGAACAGCACCTCAGATTCACAGCTGGCTACCAGACCTAAAACAATGTAGGAATGTGTTTCGTTCCATGAGCATCTAATGTCTTATTTTTTCTTTTTCTCTTTTTAAATCTGTTCAATTGTCAAGTTATTCTACAAAACCATATTGACTATTTATCTTAAAAAACCCAGTGGAATGTTATTCTCTATCTAAGCTGGTTGATGATTTATGGGCCTAAGTGATTCTTTCTGATAGGACGATAGTGGGTAAAATGTTCGGTGGAATCAGAGCTTCACTGTTTAATTGACTTGGACAGCTCTCCGTCCTCATGCAGGGTCATCAGCTGGCCGGAGACTCTTTGCCTCCATGCTATTTTATTTCTGGTTAGCCATTACAAAGAAGCCTGGAGCTTTTACTGTATAAGTCTATGCATGCACTCCTGTTTAAGTCCATTTGCTCTTACTTAATGTCCAAACTATTCCCTAATGCTTTGTTCTTTACTCTTAACACAAATCTCCCTCTCAGTTTTTTCCTCCCCTCCCTTTTATCTCCGGGCGGACAGTGGCGTCTTCCCTTCTCCCTCCACCTGCCAATAAAAACGTGGTCCACGCTGCCGCTCCGCCCCATCAGGACGCTTCTAAACCCACGTGAAATTCTCTGTCGTTTTCTCATTTCTGTACCTCCGCCTGAAACAAAGGAGAAAAAACATTCAATAGTTATTGATTTGGAGACCTACAACTTTTACTGGAGATCCCATTTAATCTCAAAAGCTGATTTATTGCGGGCCCTCTGACAATCCCATTAAACTGCTGTCCAGCTAATCAAGTGAATTCTTTCTCCTCGAGGAGGACTAATCTTTTATAGGGCCAGAAGAGCAAAACCTTGTAGTATGATTGGCAAAGGAACTGGGAGGTGTAGAGTTGCGTCACCTTACCGTAAAATACAAATATGCAATATAAAATACATTATTTAGGGAAGATTGTGAATTGAATTATACTGTGAATTATTCAGTTCGCGAATTGAGCAGTAGGCTCATGATTGTCTTTAACATATTCTTCAAAATTGGGGAAAATTCATGAAAAAAAATATTTTTCAAACTTGTATAATTATTTTTTTATGCAAAAAGTAAATTTACAGTAAATGTAATTCCCCTTTCGGATTAATAAAGTATTTTTGAAATGTGTTGTGGATTGACAGAAAATAAATAATGGTCACTGAAACATAGGTGTTCCAATAGGTGTTGCCAAAACACTAGTGCTGAACACAATTTTCTTTTTGTTTTTTATGGAAAAAATAATTTTTTTTCAATGTGATTTAGTATGTGAAATGTCATGTTTTTGTTATTTAATAAAGACTTGTGTAAATACTTTTAAAAACATTGCAGAAGCACTAAATATCGTGACTGAACCATTGCGCTTTTTTATATTTGTGTAAGTTAAATACCTGTTGCTAGGTGTAGAACTCTTTGGCTGTTAATATTTTTGTTATAATCTATACAGAAATTGTATAGTTTTTCCAAAATCAATAGAAACTAAACTGTTTCCGTTTTCCTAAGTTGGTCCAGAAGCACTGCAGGCACAAAAATCAGCTGTTCTCTTCCTTTGCTCTCTGGAACAACCATGGCTGACATTCAAAACAGGTTAAAAGTTTAAAACTCCTCTGATGTGGATTGTACATCTGGAGATGAGCCTTTGTGACCTCCTTAGGCAGATGGATAGGAACAGCCAGAAGATAAGCTTTAATTTAAGCGGTGATACAGATTATAGAGACTATAGAGCTGAGTAGCACTACACTTGTGGCCAAGTATCTTAAAAACGGAAATTTTGATATTTCGGAGGAGCCCCCGTATCAACAACAGGGCTGTTGAGACAGTATTCGACATGCTGGATTGCACATGTTAATGTTGTCTCTTTAAATGTTAATAACTTACTGATAGCACTGTTAAAACTTCACCCACCTGCAGGTACATATTGATGGAGGGTTGGAACATCCAGAAACAGATGGCTTCATTTTGTAACCAAGAAATTACTTTAGCTGAATCCAATGTACACACTCCCGTCCATGATGTGATTATTTATGACAAATTTTATTTTATTTTTTTAAAGAAACCCTTTTTTGCTGTTTATCTATACAATAAAATTACATTTGAAGTATTTTTCATCTAAGTTGCATTTGAATTGCTTACTAGTTATTGGCCTGGCACAAATTGAGACAACATAAATATTGTTATACTGTTAGTAACTCCATCAAATGTGCTTTTCTGCAATATTGAAGAAAGGTATCGAGTATTTATAGTATTTATTCTGTGTTTCTAAATAAGGTAGAAACACAAAATAAATGATGGTGGAAGCCTTGGGGGTGTGTGGCTGAACTTTCTGACAGATTGATAAAATTTCACGAGCTCTTGATTCATTGAACCAGCTCAAAAATGTCTTATTGTAATTTCTTTATATGCTTTTATTTAATTTTGTAAAGAACAACCCCTTATGGTTGCTTTTTTCCATAAATAATTCATTAGATGTCATTTAGCTTTACTTAAATATTGTATTTATCATGTCTTGCAGCGCCAGACGTCATTGGGTTGTCATTTTCTCTCAGAGGGAAAATGCCAGATGGAGCATTTCCATCAGATTAAATTGATGCTAGATCAGATTATGCGTGAAGGAAGCTGCAGTTGTCTGCTGTTTAGGAATCCAATGCTGTCAATAGAATGCAATAGGGTGTCATT
Organism: Brachyrhaphis roseni; assembly: GCA_903066815.1. Taxonomy (NCBI): domain Eukaryota; kingdom Metazoa; phylum Chordata; class Actinopteri; order Cyprinodontiformes; family Poeciliidae; genus Brachyrhaphis; species Brachyrhaphis roseni. The sequence continues at coordinate 13,408 of CAEFZY010074607.1, forward strand.
TACTGTTAGTGAGCTAACCTTGTTACTTTTCCTTGTCATTTATATTGAGCAACTAAGAAGGTTTATTCGCTTTTTTTGTTTTTTTCGTAGTTTTCCTCTGTATGATACTTTTCTTTAGTTAGAGCATCAAGAAGGAAAGTGTAGTTCTCTTTGTTTCCACAGGTTTCCATATAAAAAGGAGATATAATTAATTTGATCCTTTATTTCTCAATTGAGATTCACTTTGCCACATCTTTTTGACCGAATAAACCTGAGTCAATTCCAGCTTACATATTGTCAGCAGATATTTGAAAGTTTTTTCCTTTGGTATTCATGGAGATTTTCAGCTCCTAGTTCAATAGCAGCTGAGCTTTAGATGGCGATAGCTTTTCTTCCCATTCATTTGCATACTAAGAGTGGGATCCCATTGGAAAGATCAAGGTAATCTATGTGTGGCCAATGTTGGGCTGCAGCCAGGAAGGCTCAGTCGATTCCATTAAAGGTAGGGCCAGATGTTTGTCATTACCTTTATTGATAACCACAGAATCAATACTGTGATTTATTCTGCTGGGATCAGACAAAGCTGTAGTCACAAGTTTCACCATTGCCTGATCAATAGTACACAGTCGACAAGTATAAGATGACCACACATGAATGATGAGCAACAGCAAAGATGTAAAGTTTATGTGCAGAGAGACAAAACTGTTGGGGGGATTTTGGTTCCACTTAGATGTGTGTTGTTGCTGTGGACATCTCTTCATTAAGGCTTTTACTTTAAAAGACTAAATAGGCATTAACATACAATGCCTTGCAAAAGTATTTTCTTTCTTAAATTTTTCTTTTTTTTTTTCTTTTTTTGCTTTAAAACCTTCAACTTCAATGTATATTATTGGGATTTTATGTGGTAGACCAAAACAAAGTGGCACATAGTTGTGAAGTGATGCAGCATGTCAATATTTTTACAAAAAAGGTGTAGTATGCATTTTACTCTAATACCCCTAAATAAAATTCAGTGGAAACCAAGTGTTTCTAACGACGTGCTAGATTGGGTCAGATAAAGTAAAGAATTAAATCCAATGGAGAATCTGTGGTAAGAATTTAAAATGGATGTTCAGAGATGCACAAAAGACTTATTTGAATCTATTTTCAAAGAACAATTATTACAAATGACTTCCCATCTCCCTTAGCTTTTTATAGCATCGTACTAAATGGCTCTGCTAAAAAACTGCTCCAAAACATGCATGTAAGTCAGAGTAGTTACTAGTCTACAGCCTTATGTCCAGAGCTGGACATTCCTCTGGTGGTTGTGTTGTGTAGGAGGGAGCGGTGCACTGACAACACCCTCTGAATAGACGCTGAGTTGCCGAACTGGACCAAAATGTAATTACTTCTCGCTCACAATGTCACGCCGCAGACCTGAGCCTGACAGCAACCTCAAAATGGAAAGCACCAGGATTGAATTAACCTCCAGCTGGGAACATTGTTCTTGTGTGTTGGTGTGAACCAGACCTGTGTCGTTTCCATGACTGAAATTCACAGAGTTCTCCTGAACTTGAGCTGTCACGCTATTATGCTGCCCAGAAACAGTTTTCTGAAAATGCTTGGCCAAGCAGCCCGGCTATGTAGAATGTGTTGACTTTTGGCCCAAATGGCCAACCACAAAAGTCAGCTCAGACCAGCACACCAGAACGAAATAAAGTTAAACCCAAAATCGTTTAGCAGATTTACGTTTAAAGCAATATTTTAATTTTACCCACTTGTTTTTACGACCGCAAACAATGTTAATTTATGCAGTGATCCAGATTCTGTGTTTAAGGATTTGAGTTCAAATAAAATAAAATCTTAAATTACAGTGAAGGCAAGAAGGCCTTCCTACCTCAAACACTTGGAGCAAATAAAAAAAAAAAATCACAAAACATCAGTGGACAGATGCAACAAACTGATCGACAATGATTAATTTACAACAAAGGATTAAAGGGTTTGACTGGAGTAATGAAGCAATGGCAACTTTTTTACTTGCTACTGAGAAGAAAATAAATAATTTCTGACATATTTTTATTAAAATACATAAATACATAAACCCCCCAATAATTTTACATTTTTGTACCTTAATAGGCATGCCTTTCCGATTTCCTGAGATAAACTTGTTGGTTGAAAGAAAATCTAAAAATGCCAGAAGTAAGAATAATTTTGAACTTTAAATCATTAACAAATGTGTGCTATTTTACTAGAGATGCACTCGTAGGGAATTTGAGGCTTACTCTTGAACATATGACAATATTAGAAGCAGAAACATACTGTGTTTCATTTTTCTTGACTCAATATAAACCTTTGCTAAAGGCTTTAAAATCTGACATATTACATGCAGTCCATCATGGATGTTAATGAATATTTCCATGATGTGATTTATTTGCTGGGTTGTGTGCAGAAGGCACTGGTTGAAGGGGCTAATATAATGTAACGAGGACTTAAATGAGCTATTAATCTGGTAGACCCAAGGGTAAAAGGACAACACAAAATGGATCTGAGCAGCATGATGTAACCAAGATGCTGGGAGCTGTAGGTCATTATGAATTGTTTTTGATTTCATACTTTAAAAGGAATAGATAATTCAAAGAAATGGGGATTTTTATTCCACTGGGCATTCCATCAAAGCCGTACATCCATCATATGTGTAATAACATACACATTTTATTATTTATGAATTTAGATGACATTATTGAAAAAGAATTAATGTGGCAATTTACAATAATCTGCGAGAGACATTTTCTAAGGTCTTATAAATGACCCAGTGAAGGCCAGAGAGGTTGGTTTGAATCGGTGAACCATCAGAGGCCGCATAATTAAAAATCATTCGGACAGCTGTACTATTTAACCTAGGCGGATCACGTCTTGGTTACTAAGTTATGGGTTGACATACAAGGAAGGAGTGTGTGGTGAGGTAACAAGTGTGTTTTTACATTTTCTAGGAATCTCTACATAACCCTGGGAATTGAGTCATAATTTCAGTTTTGCTAAATCTACCCACATTTAAAGTGTTTTTTTCTTTTTTAAAATCCTGCAAACCACCACTTACCTGCATGCTGGCTGATGCAGTAAACCATAAGGAGTTTGTGTGTTTTGGAAGCAGGAGATCGTCGTCTTCCTTCAAGTAGTCGCCTGGAGTACTGTTGTCTTCTCTTCTCTCATGGAACCAGATGCATTATTGATGGATGGCTGATTGGGAACTCAATTACACAGAGATTACGGTGATGGCAGACACTGGAACACCACTACCCTGTCAGAACTATTGAATTAGAGCAGAGGAGAGGAGGAAAGTGTCCTTCAGAGCCTCTCTTCTCTGCAGACCTCTTGGGGATGCCAAACGGCGGCAGGCTTGTTCATACTTTGACAGGTGACCTTCCAAACAAATGTACCTTCAGCTGGGCAGCCAGCTGGCTGAACACTGCTGCAGCATGCTGCCTCTTGCTTGGAGTCTGAAGAAACTGTAATTTCATTTCATTTTGGTTCTAGAAAACACATTGAAATTTTAGGAAATTACAGATTAAAGATGATCAGTGATATTGAATTCTGAGGCTATTACAGGGGATTTGGCCTTTCCTTTGTTACCTAATCCTACCAAATTTTCTAGCTCTCCTGTTGTGAGCGCTCATTTTTATTAGAAGCAGAGACGCTGCCATTACGCACGTTTGAGAGAGCGGTGGATGTAAAACAAGGGTCATACTGAGTTCAGTTTTTGCTCTGACTTTTGACATGTTATATTCACAACTAGCATGGTTGGCATAGCTGGGATAACACGAAACAGTATTATTTGAGGATTCCTTTGAAAATGTAGATTCTTACTTTAGGATTTCTCCAGGGCAGGCATGACATTTTCAAATTCAGCACAGTCCAGCAGACAAGGTTGAAAGCCCAAAAGCAATTAAACAGAAAATATTTCTTGTATACTCTTCATTCCTTCTGAAATCAGCTGAAAGTCTTTCTCTCTCTCTAATGCAGCAGGACTGCAGAAACATGTAGAAACGCTCCTTCCTTCCATCTCTGTGCTTCCTCTGACTTCATTTCAAACCCATAACTCACACAGAGAATAGTTATCTTTGAGTCTTCTGCTTGCAGTAGCAACTTCCACCATGAAGCATGTTGTTGTCAGGCAGAGGTTGGCATGGTGAGTTCACTGATTGGAAAAAGATTGGATTTTTGAGTTTTTGCCTGGCTGGTTACTTTTAAAGCCAGCATATCTGACAGCCGTGTGATTGTGGCTAACTGACGATTTGTCAGAGTCTCTAATTGGTTGTGTTGCTTTTTACTGAAAACTAACTAATACAAAGTTTGTTGAATCTACCTAATATTAAGTTGGTCAAATACAAATATTTTTTTTTTTGTTAATGCATTTAATTTTTGTCATGTTATGAGGTTTTTGCTTTCTGCATTCAGATTAAAATATATGAATAAATGCTAAAAGGAAATGATATTTTCTAGTTGTATTCTCACAGAACCAATGAAGCATTAGAGTTCATCTTTTGTGGATAGTTGGAAAAGATTTGAAGAATTAAATATTTGCATCAAAGTGTGGATTGCACATCATGTGCATCTATGCTAGTGCAGAATAGCAATATTGTGCAAATCTAACCTGAATGCGGTCAATGTGATGCGTCTGTGAGCATTCTGGCATCCGCATGGCAGCATTTGTGTATCTCTCAATATAATTTGATTTATCAAAAGACAGCTGCTCATCTCTTTGCGCTAAAGTAGATGCAATGATGAGAAATGCTCAGAATGGGAATGTATGTGCATAAATATTGGAATTTCACCAGAGCTCATTCATATAACATGGCCCACCTGAATGAGAATTGTGCCTTGCAGGGTCGTATTCTATTACAAGTTTAATGCAATATCTGGATTGAGGAAGATGAGAGCAGGGATAGAGGAAGGCAGGGTGGTGGCGGGGGCATTGGCACCTGAAATGGAAGCATTCATCTTTCTTTTCTGTCGGTCAGCAAATGCGTTCAGAGGAAGAGAAAAAGCAAGGTGAGAAAAGCTGAACTCGAGGAAGAAAAATCATTTTATATGGACTGCACACTGACGCCCATTTTAAATTTTTGTCTTATAGAACTTCCTATTCTGAACTTCAGTTTATTGCCTTCATCAGAGTTGGAGCTCATTTTTATTCTCTCACAGCTGTTTCATTTGAGGAGAGAATTGATATCAGTCAACAAGAGCAGTTTTATCCCTTTAGCATTTATCATGGAAGCGATTTCTTCATTCCTCAAGTGTCTTCTTCAGTGTGTCTATGAAGAGACCCAGCCTTGAAAGGAACCTTTGTTCAGGTTTTGTGTTGTCAATGGAGCCGGGGACATAGCTTGGATTAGGTGGACAACAGGCAGCTTTCACGGGACTCCTGCTTTATCCAGGTCTTCTCCAACAGGCTGGACGGTTCAGAAAAAGACACCCCGGTGAGCCGTGCCCCGCTCCATTGCCCCTGTTTCCTCGAACACTGGGCACGAGTGAGGCCCTGGAGAAAAGGTTTAATAAGGAGTAGAGAATAGCCATTAGCTCCCTACCAACCGCTGTTGATGGAGGAGAAAATAGAGGGACCAATAGACCAACAAGAACTATTGGAGTCTGTGACAATCACATCACGGGGAAACTAATTCCTGTTCCTTTAGGGCTGCTGCTGTCAGCCGATTCTGAGCAGAAAAGACTCATTACAAAACTGAAATGGCAAGAGTTTAAAGAAATGTAGAGTTACATTTCGTCTGATTTGAACCATTTAATCCAGACGACAGCTCCTCCCCCTTAGTAAGTTGTATGTGTGTGAGTGCGGGAAGGTTCAGCAGCCTTTTGTCTTTCTGCTGCATTAGCCGTTGCTTTTCCCAATCAAACATGAAGGGACAGGTGGTATACACTTCTATCTTTATACATAAAGACGTGACTATAAGAAAGAAAAATATGAGTAACAGACATCTTGTTAAAACTTTATTCCAACATGGGTTTAGTAGTAGAAAAGTCATGTTTTTCAACTTCTTCCTTATGCTGACAATAAAAAATGGACTCTTATTGTTTGCAGTCCTGCTTGCATTTCTCTGAGGAAGAATAATGTGAAGGTGACCCATTGTGTGTAGAATGACTGAAAGTCATTCAGTGAATATCATGAGGTTTGAAAGGGATTCTGCCTGCTTGGATTGACTTTATAAGATCAAGTTGTTGATTATCCTGAGCTTTGCTTAAGAAAACGTATGCTACGTTGCATGCAGCTGAACCAAACTGTGGAAATGTTGTTTTTTTTATATATAAATGCCGCCTAGTCCGTTTCTGTCTTGTTATAATTTGAATTATTCCTGCAATTCTGAACCCAGCAGCTGCAGAAAGTTGTTTTCATTCAACTTGGCCCAGGTTGCTCAGTGTGCTCTAGTATTTAGAAGTCTTACAACAATACAATCCATGCAAAGATATTTGAAATGCTGAATTCATTAAAGGCCATTCAAAGTTGATGGCAGCAACCCTGAAGAAACAACACTTGCCATTATTTAAAGAAATAATTCCCTTTAAACAAGCATTTTTGGAAATTAATGTCAGAGCCTTAACGCATAAGGTGTGGTCACAATTTGCGTCAGTAAGAACGGCTCTATTCTGCATCTGTTATAATTGTTGATTAGTCTTGCCTCTTTGGTAGGACATAAAGAAAGCTTGACCCTGGATGATTTATTAATGGTCTAGTCTTTGCAGATTCATTGTGAAAATGGCATACACTCGGATTTAAAACACACATAAAGGTCAGTCACTAAAGCTATCTTCAGAATATCCTACAAATCTTAAGTATTACTGTGTGTTCAACAAAAATTTATCAAATAAATAGGTTTCACATTAATGTTATCGTTTACATGTGAGCTAATGTAATAAGGTCCTTTTACTAAATCCTGATTTGTTTCTTTGGTAACCTGACTAAAAACAGTTTCTCTGCAACCCGCCCCAGATTGTAATCTGAAACAGCCTGAAGTCCAGGCCAATCTAAATTCAACTTTCTGACCTGCATATGTCCAAAGTTCTTTTTCCATACCATCATCCTGCATGCCTGCATGGTGTTTAAAGGTCAGGTTTCCCACTTTAGTGTCGCATGTCCCTCCACATATTAACGACATACACAGTCCTGGTTAATCTACAGTTCCTTCTTTACCTGTTGCTTCATGGTCTGAATTTGTCATGGGTTGAGCAAGTCCTTATTATTTGTTTACCGTTTCCTATCTAGTCAAAGTCATTATTTGTTGAATAAAATCCTGGTGAGCAAAGTTGTCTACAAATTCTGCTTATTAACTTATCAACAGAGCATCTTTTTCTGCTTCAGGCTTGAAGATCTGAAGCCCTTATATTTTCCTTTTTAACAACTCTGCAGTCACTTCTGCAGTGTGAAGTTATTCATCGACATGTGAGGTCTTTTGAGTGTCTTATCACTTCAGAGCGGTAAATCTGATGTGTCTGTTAAGTTTTCGGAGTGACCTCTGTGGTGTGCATGTGCTGCGTCAGTATCTAAGAGCGCTGTCAGTGCGAGCCGCCATGCCACAGGGTTTAACCCCTCCTGCATTGATCCCCAGTTTGCTCCAGGCTGCCGCCTAATTCTCCAATTTTCAGCTGTTAGAGATAGAATTGGAATAATAAACAGCTGAACCTCCCACTAATAATCCTTCTGACCCCCCTCTTACCCCATCTAACGCTTTCTTACACACATACTCACTTTGTCCCTTCCTCCACAGCTTACCCAGTCCTCCTTAGGCTCACTGAGAGGTGGGTAGAGTTTCCCTGTCTATCTTAATCTATGACAAACCCACAAAGGACTAATAAAATGATATTTCCCTGCCTTTAGAGCCTGGAACTCATTATCAGCACTACCGCACACTCACCACATGTGCAACATTCATTTATGTTTCTGGACACATTCAAAGCATTAAGTGCTTCTTTGAGTCGATCATTTTCTGTTTTCTAGAAACATTTTTTATCTGTTCTCAGCAACAAAGTGAAATATGTCTCGCTCTCTGCATGTCATCAAATACTGTATGCTGATAGTGATGCTGTTTATGGCTTTGATACCAGATCTAGTAGCTGATGCTCTGCTAAATGATTTGCACTCTTCTTATTTTACAAGCCACTTCAAATAAGCTGATAAATGTTTTACGTTTAACAACTCTACATAAGATCTACAGTTACAACCTCACTGTACCCCTTAGTCGTAGAACGGTTCATGGTTCATGTAAACCAGTAAAGGAGGTTCTCCATCAACTGGTTGTCAGATACAGACTTGTAGTTACGATGGATCTCAGATATGTGTAAACATCTCTGTTAAATAATAGGGTTTAGTAGTTTAGTAATGTTAAAAGCACTAGATAAATCATCGAAAGTGTTGGTTTTTTCTTTAATCAGACATGTACACTGTGCAAAGACAGAGTCTGTATTGGGTGAAAAGTAAAGAAGTGAAAAAGCCACTATTACCTCACTGCTCATTCAATTTGAGCATTCAGCCTTCTTGGGTAGGGGTTTATCAATATCCCACAATATTTGTCCAGCCTACCCTGAATGTTCTCCATTTGTCTGTTGGTGCATGCCCTGTTTGCAAGCCTCTTGTGATCGCTCCACAGTTTTTGTATCACGTTCAGTTCTGAGCTCTGGCTGGGCCGTGCCAAGACCTTTGAGTTACTTCCAGTGCAGTCATTTTTAGATTTCCATCAGACACCTGAAGGCTTTGGCTCAGACCCCACTATTGTTTTAAATCTTTCTTAAATTTAAATGCGACCTTTTTCTGACTAACACAAATAGAAAAATGACACATTTAAATTTACATATAAATGTGTAAATTTGAAAGTAGCTTTCAGTATGTGTTGTTTCAAATTGATGCATCTTTTCATTAATTTATTTTTAAATTTATATTGTGCATGATATATGGGGAACTCAAGGAGGGAAAAGTATAAAATTAATCATTCTTTTATGTAATTTTGTACATTGTGACACATTTTGCAGAAATGCCAATGGCTGTGATGACACTGTAAATGTGACTTACTTATAATTAGGCAGAAGATGTTTATATTATACCCCTGCATAACTCCTGATTAGATTATCATCATGATGCTCTGTTTCCATAATTTAATTTAACCGAATTAAATGAAACCTTGATTTGCTACCTTGACAAAAGAAAAATTGCTGATCCTCTTGTAAAGTTTCTGGAGGATGAGGTCAAATTCTAGCATCTCAAACCAAACTTGTCAAGTCTTTTTCTGGCTTTCTGGCTCATTTGCTCATTTGTCTTTAACATTTCTCTATTAACAATTATTCATCAATTATGCAAGCACTAAATTTTGGGTGTCAAAGTGTTCACTCCACTAAATCTCTTTTCAGTCTTCGGGTGGTCAGAAATGTCACAGGTGTGTGGACACATTTCTTAAATGATCTTTAAGAGTTGATTAAAACTTTCCAGAAGTGTCTGCTAATCTTCAATGTGGGTGAAAAGCTCTGTGCTGACAGTACCCATTTGGTCTCAGTGAAATTATCTTTCTGTCTTGTTTTTCTCCGTTTTTTGGCTCACTTTGAGTCCTGAGGCCCTAGAGCCTTTGTGCTGCAGTAGTGCTGGGCTCAGCATGCTGCCAGTGTCCACACATTGCTGCCTCAGCACTAATAAGGCAATAGAGTGATAGAGAGAGCGCCAGTTGTCTGCTTTCAACATCCCTACTCAACCATAACCTCACCTAACCCCCCACAGAGACACCATTAGCAAACCCATTGAGGATCCCATATTAGGAAAAACATCAAGGAGTCTAATTGTGGTTGTGAGCTGAGACTTGCTGGGTGTGTTAAGTTTTGTATACACTCTAATGAGTTGTGGTGTTTCCCTCTTTGGTTTATTGCCCCACATTCTGATTTGAGTCATGTCACTGACCACTCGAGTGTCTCTTAATTTAGCTCCAGCCTCACGTCATGTTACAAATTAGACTTCAGATGCAGAGTGTTTGTAAAGCATTTTAGTTCACATCTTAGATCTTATTCTTATATTTTGTCTGCTATAGTAACAAAAAACTGCTAAAATGTATAAACACTTGGAGGTTGACTAAAGAATGACTAAAGAAAATAGTGCAAGATAGGAGGCTGGCTGTGAGTGTGCTGCATTAAAATCAAATAAATTCATGAAAACTAATGATAGTAGTAGTACTGTCTCATATTTCTGTAACCCCGTCCCATAGAAACATCAGATGCACATAAGAAAAGTATGATTAGTTTAATTTCCGGCCAGGTTATGTTTTTGTCAGTTTTATCCTTGTGCAGCAGCAGCAGCAGCACAAATGGACAGAACCTGGACTGGAGAACTGGCTCCATGTAACAGGAGGAGACAACTGTGCTATTTGAGCCTGAATGTGGCGCTAAAAACAGACTGACAGCTGGGAGTTAAGAGCCAGAATATGAAACTGAAATGTCACCTGATCAAAACATTGGGTGGGGCATTAAAATATTTACAGGTGTAAGAACGGTGAGTCAGAAAAAAATGTTTCATCTTACGTTGTTTATTTTCTGTGTTTGACTCATTGAAAACAGTGTTAGAACATATCTTGTGATATTTTTCACTGCTATTATTTGTGTTAAAGACGCATGTTTAAAACCTGAGTAACAGGAAGTCCGGGAATACATCTTGAAATGAAGAATATAATGTTTATCAGTACTTGTAGTTTGCTACTGAAGCTTTTACTGTACGTTGCCTGACATAATGGGAGAATGACGACAAACTCCATCTGTTAGGAAATAATTATAAAACTGACTTTCACGTTAAAGGTGTAAGAAAATGCAACATTTTTTTTGTGTATTTTTGGTTCAGTTTAATTAAGTTCAATTCTTATTTAAATAATGCCAATTCATTACACATGTCATCTTAAGGCACTTAACAAAAAGGGACAAAAAGTCCAATCAATCCAGTCATGCAGACAGATTGCAAGTCAAGTACATCCATTCCAATTGATCCCAGTTAGCAAACAAGGAGTACTCACTTGCTAATCCATTCACGGAAATAGACTCAGCGAACATCTCATTGCTCAGAAATCAACTCTGTTTCTCCACTCTGCAAATTCCTACAGGCTCGATACCCCACAGACAAACCTGCTGCGCCTCGTCTGCAGAGCTCTCTCTCCAAACCACCTGATGACTGAAAGCTTTAAGAAAGGACATTTTGAGATTGAAAAATCTGAAGTACAGTACAAATTCAATAAATTATCAGCATCATCGGGTTTAGTTTATTATTTAAACTGGTTACAAAAGTTTTCTCTCAAAAAACCCCCCAAAAAACGTGGACTGTTGCTTGCATTTCATAGCATAATCAAGTAACTCTTACCTTCAGTTTTTATAAAAATGCTTCACATCAAACTTAAGTTAAAACAAATTTGACCTTGCAATTTAACACCTTGAAATAGGGTCTGTGTCTCTTTAAGAAGCTGCTCCTCTTTCTGACACTCCGTCTTCAGGATGTCATCAGAACAATGATTCTCATTATGCTGTTTACAACCATTCAGGAGCTTTGGACTGAGAAGTAGTGTTTATGATGAACTCAGCAGACTCGCAGCTCCATCAGGTGTTTGCTAATTGCAACTGCCACTAGTCTGAAGGAGCTGAGTGGGGAAGCCACAGCCTCTGTAATGAGGGAGCTTTGCTGCAGACTGCAGCTCCAAGGAGGAGCTGTGTGAAAATACGCTGTGCTTTGTGGGAGCACGGCTATGGGCACATGGCTACCACAGCAGATTCAATGATTCTTCAAAAATGTTTGACCAAAACTGTTTTTTATAACATTCAACAGAATTGTGCTACAGTATGCACTCCACAATCAATACTTTTTTTAAAGCCTTTTCTGATTGGTGGCTGAGTATAAATGCTGGTAGCTACCTTGTTATGTTTGCTGTAAATGGTCATGATTTACTTCTTTGGATAATAAATAATGGTAAGATGTTTTGCTTTCAATCATTACTGGAAAAACATCATTTGAAAAGTCTGCTGCAAAAGTATAGAGAAAGAGGGATCAGTGTTGGTGTTTGATTGTATTCATCTTTCATTTGTCTTTTCATTTGATTAGTATATAGCTGTCTGAGAGCTGCACTGATCACTATCAGTTACTGTTTCTCTGCTCAAAGTTGCATTTGTGTGCTTTGGTTTGGGAGGCCCAACTGAAGTGGACTTTGAAAGTCAAGGCTAAAAATGTGCACACACAGAGAGACAGGTGCAAAACAAACTGTCAGACAGGTTTCACTCCACAGATCTTTGTCCGGGGCAAATATTTGTGATTTCTGTCCACCTGTACATGTGAGTGAACACCCGAAATTCACTGTTAAATTTTGCTAAGAGAACACATGCAATTCTTCCTTAACTGAAAATACTGCATTGAAGTGCATGCTTTCGTAGATTAAAAATGGAGGAAGTTGCCAGTCTGCATTTAAGGATCAATAAAAAAATATATCCAATTTGAGCTGATGATTGCCAAACAAGAAAACTTGTCTGACTCTGCAGCACATTTGTTTTTCTTTCTGGAACACTGGTTCATATTTAATTCACATAACTTTTACTAAAAGATCCTAGTTTGCCATCAAAGCTAGCTAGCATTTTACTGAAACGTCCCCTGATTTGTTTTTAAACAAAGGATGACGGCTTTATAAGTCAAGGTCATTTATTCTGGATGTGTCATGAGCTAGTCAAGTTTTGATGTCGGTTCTGTTTTTTTTTTTTAAATTTCAGCCGTTGTTTTATTTCTACCTAATTGCTCTTGTGCAATTATTTCCTTGTGAAATGGTTTTAGTCATGTGTTTTTACCTGATTCTGTTGTTTTTCTTGTGATTTAACCTCTTTCCACTCTTTAATCATCCTTCTCCAAGTAGTTGGACTCCATGTTTTACCAATCCTTGACGGATTCTTTTGGCCAGTTTTGTGCCAGGATATTTTCCTATATGTAAATTTGCTTTTCATGCTGTCCTCCTCCTTGTACTTGTGTCCTTCTAATCTACACCAAAGTACATGACAGGCCTGTGTGTCTGTCAAGCAGAAGGTAATCTCCAAATTCCATTTATCTACTGCTTGCTAAACCACATTTTCTAGTTTGTCATCTCTTATTGTGTTACCTAAAGATGTGTGGAATTTTTCAACTTTTCTTTAACAAAGCTGGACTGACCAACAGCATTAACCAACTGGTGATGTGACATTTTTTGGTGGGGTAATTTGTTTATCAGGGTAATTACTTTCAAACTTTGTTAAGCAACTTGATAAACAGTTTTAGTCAGCCAGAGAAGAAGTCAAAGGTTCCCCAAGATCTTTCCACTGTTTCAGTGCAATCCTTCACGCCAGACCAAACTTGCACTCCCAACCCTAAAACTCGGACGCTGTCCAGTGAGCCAAGGTTTCGATGTATGAGTGGCCTCTGTCTCTGCTTCTGAGAATGACTGGTCAGTCCACGCCCTCCCCTCCTTCTCTCTCCCTCTTCCTACTTAAATACTTTTAGCGTAAAGAGAGAGAAGGAGGGGAGGGGGATGGGAGATCCATGGGGGATGGGAGCTGAGTGCTACCTCTGTTGTCACTGGCCAGAGAGAGAAGCAGAGAGAGAGTGGGAGAGAGAGACAGGGAGGGAGGGAAAGAGCAGAGTTGTGTCCCATATGTGGAAAAAAAGCATAGCAGTGCACACACGAGTCCGGTCAGCTCCAGGGATTATCCTAGTGCTCTCAGATCTGATGGAGGACATGCAGGCATGAATAGGTAAGGCCGCTTGTCTTCTCTGCATCTCTGTGTCGATCTGCTGTCACGGCCAGCTGCTCTCCCTGCTGTTTCCCTGGAATCGAGCTCTTTTGAAGCAGCTCTCTCCTCTCTTTGGCCACTGACCATTAGATGTTTCTTCCCCCCCTGCAAACAAAATCTCTTTCCTGCAAAGAGGTTCTGTTTGTTTGAAGTGGAAGCTGTGGTTTGCTGCTGCGGCGCGGATTGTTATTCTGGGCTGCGAGTGGTAAAAGTTGGCTGTCAGTTTAAAGTGGAGGGGGTTGTTGTTGGTGAAGTGAAGCCTGTTGGCGTCCAGAGACGAACCGAGGGGGTCATTGCGTAATATCTCCTTCATGTGAATGAAGGAATGTAAATAAATGTCTTTTTTGTTGCTATATGCTGGGTGTCTCTGCATCCATGACAACAATATTAATTTACTGTGAATTATTGTGGCCTGATAAAGTTCTTTGAATTTAGCGAATAAGTTGTGTGAAAATTCATAAAATGTTTTTTAGAAATAAAATTGTTTTGTCTGTTCCTTTAATTTTCGATGTGATAAATGCATCTTTTTGCTGTGCATAAATAATTAAGCAAGCATTCCCAAAGCTCTTATAGTTTATAGAAGAATGAAGCAATAAACACTGAAAGATTAATCTGCCTTTTCATCTATGTATACTAAAATGATCAAAAAATGGATATTTCCTACAGTATATGCCGACTTGGCTCTTAAAGTCAATTAAAGTAAAATTTGTTTCCCATTTTTAAAAATGTATAATTCTACCCTGTCAACAAAATTAATTGAGGATCTTTTATTTACCAGATTGGTTGTTACATGAAACTTGAAAGGAAAGATCTCTTGACTACATTTGGCTTATGAACCTCCAAAAGTATTTGCTGTCTCAAGAATGCAGTCTTTATTGCCCCAGTGCGCGGAGCAATGGTATGCATGAGTCTTTTTGTAAGACAGATTTAGAAAACCCTCTTTAGAGGCTGGACACAGCTCCACAATCAGCTTAATGCCTGCCTGTAATGAATGCCCTTGTGTGTCTGAATTTGGCTGACTGAGTGTGTGAGTGAGACAGAGTGTGAATTCTGGTTTTGTTACACCGATACGGCTCTCAGGTTGGTCCGTAACTCTATCGTCCTCTGCTTTAGGTGTGTTCGGACTCATCTGAAAGTGTTGGTTAACATTTGTCAAAGCTTTTCACAGCAGCCTCCAACAGCCTCATCTATTTCTATTTTCTATTTTTTCTCTGTCTTTCTCAGGGTTGTTCTGTTGTCAGTGCGCGCTCATGCCAGCGATGGACCACAGCCGGACCTGCGCTATCCTTAGCTGGCATTCATGAAACAGCATTCCTCCTTACTGAGACCAGCTCCACAGAATGCTGAGTCCTATTGTCCCTTATAGTGAGTAGGACACTCTCTTTTTTCCCCCTCCTCTCTAAACTACACACCACAGAGGCTTGACTTAGTTGGACTTTGCCTGAATCAATGAGCTCTCACAGAAAAACATAAGTGGGAGTGGACATGTGCAAACAGAACGAGAGATGCACCGGTGGCTAAAAGTCGGGCTCAGCGCAGAGACTGGACTTTTCTTTGATACGCAGAGTGGAAACGCTAAACCTTGAGCACTGAATGTTTCATCAGCAGGCAGTAGAAAACAGCTGTGGCACAGAAGAGGAACAGAGGAAGGATGGAGGGATGATGGGTTAAGCTGCACAAACCCCTTAGCTAGGCAAGTGTAATTTTACTGATACACCAATGCAAGACTTACCACCGCACACACTTCCTCCTGCTTCCCCTCTCCTTTCTCATTTTTCTTCCCACAATGCTGACCTAATAACTGACATGTCCAGTGCCATTGCTCCCCTGTGGGCACCCTCACACCGGGCCTCTTAGGAGTCCAGTGCTCGGGCTCTCCAAAACAGCATTGTTTGGTGGCCAGCAGGGGCCAGCCTCTGTGGCCTCGTCCTCAAGAGCCTCTTTTTCCCAGCTCTTTAACTCGCCTCAATGGACCATTATTGGCATGACAGTTACAAGAAAGGAGGGAGAATCAAACAGAATAGTTAATTTAAAAAGTATTATTTTATAATTGATGACAAAAACTTCTGTTTGTGCACCGGCATGTAAAAACGCGTCGCAATGGCAGCGTAGGCAGATGTGTGGCTGTTTTGAGTTAAAAATGCTTAACTGAAACATAAGCTGATATTTGATGCTTACTTTTATTAGAGATGCACCAGTCAGTCTGCTTGAAAATAAAATCAGACATGTACTTGACATGAATGTCAAGTACACGTCGATATGTCTCAGACGTTCAGCAGATCGAATACTAAACATGCAGATCTTTTTTATGTTCATAAAGCGAGTAAAAGATAAGAACTCCCACCTCAAAGACCTTAAAGAAAATAAAAATGTGACACTGACCGGGAAAAGGTTTATCATTACATGTCTAAAATATCTGATCACACTTCAATGCCTTCCCCTTCAATGGCTTTGGAAGGATGCCATAGGAAAATAATACTCCAGCATCACCTTACTATGCATTTAACACTGAATCATACACAAGTTGGTCACCGGTTCAGCCAGGCTGATAAGAACTTTTTATCCTTGTTGGAAAAATTTGGCCACATCAGCATCATGTCCACTACTGCTTCAAAATGAATCCAACTCTGACTTGAATATTATAGCAATGACCCAATAGAAACATTATCTGATCTCACACTGTCCTCCGCACATGCAATCACTCACCTTGAAGATGAACGTGAAACTGACAGCGTGACCTACTTTCTGATTAATTCAGTTAAAAATTATCTGACCACTTGGGGAGATTTGCAGAACATTTGCATGGATAAAGATTGTCTTTAATCTTAGTTGTGATGCAACATGTGCTGGTTATTAATACTGTTATAGAACTTGGTCATCATTAAATCCATTCTATTATTGCACAATTAAACTATTTGTGAGTTTTGACTGTGTAAGAGCTGGAAAGTGTAAGCAGCATAAAAAAGACCCTGAAATTATAGCTTTGTCTTTGACTTTTGGAAAAAATCTCCTAGAAGGATTGTTTATCTGAAACCACTTTTTGTTTCTGTCTTCAAAGCAAAAACAAATTTTTGTGTTTTGCCTACAATTTTTTTGTTTAGTGGCAATATAGAACATATCTGACTAAGTAAAACAAAGCATGATAATATAATTCTAATTTACATCACTAAGTGATTCTTCTCCAGTAACTGAACATTTTGGGCAATGTAAAATAGATTTATGCAACTTGCTAAATATCAGTAAGTGTCTAAAAAATAATACAAACATTTAAGGGTCAGCTTACTTCCCTGGTAAGCTGACCCTTAAATGTGAAAACTAAATAAACAAAACTGAAATAACGTTCTTGTTCCTGATACAGCAGAACACTGTGAATTCCTCACGGTTAATTCTGCTTCAGTTTTTCACTTGAAGACCTCCATACCATGTTTTTCAGTGCACTTTACATACATGCAAAATTGGAAATAGAGCAACAGTAGCTTGTTTGTTTGCTTTTTGCAAATTTCATCCTTTTGATAGGCGCCATGTCTATATGGTAGATCTTTCATGCTGAATAAGAAAGCAAGAGATCTGGAAGCATGTTCACACAAATAAGTGTAATTAGGTTGACATGTTTGGAGCATGCTGTGGATTCCTTTTAGACTGCAACACCAACTTATTTTAACTTATCCAGTGACAAACCTTACTGGTTCACCTTGAGGGACTAAGTTGAGTTCTCCTGGAGACGGAAGCTCTAAGAATGTCACAGATGGATGGCTGAAAAGTTGGTCTGCTTTCAAACGTCTCTCTGCTGGTTAATAGGGATCTTCTGAACCTTTGTGGTGGGGGGGCTTATTTTACGACTGGGTGCAGTGGTTTTCTCTGTTCGACAGCTTGGTAGGTTCCCATGTACAGCGTAGCTCTGTTGTCGAGGTCATTTAAGAACAGCCTGCTAGTGTGTGTTTGCAGAAAGGAGCTTCGTATGGTTACGCACAGCAGTGTGAGGTAGTCACACTGTTTACTCTCAGACCGGTGACACACAAGCTCACCCATGTGCTTGCTGGTGACACTGCAGCTCTCAGTTAAAGACTGGAGTCATAATTGAGAGAGATTTTGTTATGTGTGCAGAGCATGCGAAGACTCTCACCTCCATGTTGGAATGCCACTTTATGGGAATGTGGAGCATTCCGGCTTCCTTGAGCCACTTCTCACTCCTGTAGTTGGCTTTTCTGTTTCTGCGCATAAAGAATAGATACACCCATGGTTACATGACATGACAACAGCTTGTACACACAAGATGCTGTTGGTCCTCATCTGTGGCCAGTCCAGAATACCTCAAGCTGGGTGAAACCGCAATCGCCGGACCTGAGACGAAACTTGAGAGAGATTCCAGGGGCCATGGATACTCCTGGAGGGATTTGGTGCAAAAATCTGTAATCTGCACTTCAAACACACTCTTAAATCAGTCCCAGGCCGCCAACCCAGGAGTGCCCTAACTCTTGTTGCTGGGGGCCCCCGCTGGTGGAGGGATACCTTCTCTTTTAAAGCAGCACACATGCACAGAGAATGACTACACACAAGAGTGCAGTCTGGCAGTTTTTACTGCTCTCCTCTGAGTGACCCCTGTCTTCTCTCTTTCTCCCTTTCTGGCTCTGTTTTTATGTTTTACTCTAAGTTTTAGAGCAGTTGATCTCATCCCACGGCACCTCAAACATTAGCCGGAGGGCCACAGCAGCATCTTTCCCCATTGTAGGCAGAGTGGTATGAGCTCTGCTGTGGAGGGCCCTGTGAGGTCTTTGAGTAAACACACAGCCCGCTAAACTGTGTGTGAATAAGAGCAACGATCATTAGTGTGGGTGTGAATTGGCTCTAATTAGCCTCCAGTGTGTGAGTGTGTGCATGTTGTTTTGTGCATGCATGAGGGGGGGGAGATGTTTTTAGGGACCCGGGCTCCTGTGAGTCCACGGGCCCGGTGCTTTATTTCTCAAGGGGTTTATCAGCTCATTAAGAAGACCTCCGCTCCCATTAATGGTCCAATTAAGAAGCAAGAGGGTGGAGGCTCACTTGGATGGCTGCACTTCACTGGATTCCTGAGGCAGCAGAAATTCAGGGCTCGACAGTGTGACACGTTTTTCCACACAAACACGGCTAATTAGTAAATTAATGCACCCGAGAAAATACTTTAACGCTATTAGATGTTTGTAGTGTGGAGGATCAAAACTTTGCCAGGGCAGCATGTGTATTGACTGTACTGAGATTTGCTCAATTTGTCTGCACAAAGTAAGAGCTGGATGCAGAAAAGGTCCAGGTGATTTGGTTAGAAATGGGAGTAAAGAGAAAGGCGAGGAAGATTGGATGGAAATGATGGAGCTGCAGAGTGGGAGATTGGTTGGGTTAGACAGATGGAGGGGGCGATTGGTCATCACTGAGCCTTAAGGACAGCTGTTCTTTGATATATTGGTGGACACAATGACCTAAAGCCAGCCTGCAGCCACAGAAAATAGGGACCCTGTGTTTTTTTGCTCTTGAAGAGAGCAGGGGATAGGGGGTGGGTGGGCTGGACTCGGCTTCTGCCATTTGTGGATGTGCGCTAGCAGGCTCGGGGGATGGGGGGAGTTGTTTCTAAAATTACGAGCATGAAGTGACGCATCCAGCAATTATTCCTGAGGCTTTCTACTTTTGGAGAGTGCTGAAAAAAAGTGCTGTTAAAATGAGCACGCTCTCAGATGAGACCTAGCCTTCCCGCTGCATCATCGTTAGCAATTCCAAACACGTTTGTCAATGAATCAATAGTTAACAAATGCCACCAAGTAGTCTGTCCGCTCTTCTTGTTCGTCCAGTTCAGAGAAAAACAAGCTGTGGTGACAATAACTATTTGTTATTTTGCACTCGTAAAATAACAAAAAGTAAAGAGTATTTTAATTTCGCAGTTTATTTTCTGAGCACTTTCTCATCTTTTGTTCTTCCTCTATTAAGTGGTATGATCTCCACACTGACAAAACTCTTCTGACAGCTGGCCTGGAACATTCCCAGCGGAGGTCGAAGCATAAAATAGACTAACTCCAACTGTCATCGTGAGACACGAAACAAAGATCTCAAGTACAGAGATAGGAAGGAGAAGAGACACACAGAGGACACCCCTCAAAGCCACTGCAGGAGAGAGAGTTGTTTTTTTCCTCCTGGGACAGGACTCATGATCCATGTTTAAACTCAGGGCAGCAGGTGTGAAAACTCCACACCAGATCTCTGTTATTACATGTTTTTAGGCCATTGAAAGAGATCCAGACTGAGGCAGAGCGAGAGTATGGGATTGTGCTTTCTTTGCGTGATAGTAGGCCTGTGAGTAGGTCTTAGATTTATTACAATTTTCCCTCACTCATTTATTTCTGAGTGATATATACCTGTCTTGATGTCATTTAAAAATGCTCTCAAGGACTCACCTTGCACTTCTTTTTGCAGATATTTAGCAGCGCCTCACACAATATTTCAGTATCTTTTGATTAAAATGAAAATTTAGCATATTTGACACTGATTTATATTAATATAAAACTGTAATATAATTGAATATTGTACTGTAGCTGCTTTGTAATAATGCAGATAAACAAGTGTATTTCATACCACAGTGGAAGACCACCTTAAGACAATTTTGTACTGTCTCCTCCAGCCATGTTGTAAAATGCAGTTGGCCTCTCAGGTTGGTGCTTTTACGACTGGCTGGCAGTATGTCACGGCATACAGCCCAGAAAGAATGTCCTGTTTGATATTAGTATCATAAATCACTGTGAACTTGAAAACAAAGGACTCAGGGGCCTTCTAATGACAAATCAAGATCTGAAACATAAATAATGGATTCTCGGATGCTCTTTATGTGCACGCTAAACTTGTGATGGCAGAGGTTTTTAAAAAGTTTTGAAAGATTGTTTGCCTGACTTGCTTGTGAACATTACACTTGATTTTTTTTCCAGTTGCTAATTGATTAGTTTTATGCAAGCTGACATAAGACAATAGCAGCTTTATTGTCTTATGTCTCCTTAAGTCTGTTATTCCCAACTTGCTTTCACAAATGCTCTTAGGATGAAGGATGCAAAGCCAAACTGAGCTTGCAATCAGAAACAGACAATTCTCACAGCTAAGTCCAAAGTTATTAATTTCCCTGGCAAATTTAGGTAGGAAGTGATCTTTTATTTTTACCAGTATCTTTAAACATCAAGTAATATTGACATTTTGAAGTGGCTAAGTCAGAGTCCCCATTTAAAACTGATCTGTGGAAGGAGCTGAAGGTTAGGGCGATGGTAATCATGCTTTCCAATTTCAAAGCCCACTGCAAAAGATAAATCAAGCAATTGTAGCAAATATTTTTCCATTGAACATTTAGAGGTGTATAAATACTTAAATAAACTAAAATGTACCAAATTAAAATGTAAATAAAGAACATACCTTTTTTCAAACTAATACTCCTTTTACATTGTTTTATTATTATTTTGAGATGCCTGCCTCATTTTCTGTCGGGCACAAACCAGTTGAAACAAATTTAAATCTAAATCTATGAATAATTTTAGGCTCCACTTTGTGATCATTGGTGATCAGATTGTGAGAACTTCTTGAATCAGATATTTCTGATCAATGGATGCACAATACTTGCACTACCACTGCAACACTAACAGCACTTTAAGGTGTAGGAGGTGAGTAAGAAAGCTCAAAGTTAGCCATTTTCTTTATCAGTGAAGTTTTAAGAATTATAGCTAAAGGAAGCACATATCCTGATACGTCCAATGTTTATTCAGGCTGTGAGACGGTGAGAGAAAGCAAGACGTTCAAGTGAACATGTTACACTGACGTATCTCTGTTTTATTGTTTTCGGTTTTCAGACTCTGTGTTATAAAACTTGCTAGACTTGGTAATGTCGGCTACTGTTTGAAAAGTCAAGGTAACGATCTACAATCTCCAGGGAAAAAGACTGAGGATTACAGTTACTAATCCTGCCTGTGCTGATCACAACCATTTAAATTGTTTACAGCCTAATCATTTTCACTTCGTTTTAAAACAATATTAAAATCAAGATTAATACTTGCTACATCTTCATATGTTATACTTTTAAATCAGGATGGGCTTGAAGTGGTATCAATAATCAAAAATATCCCTGACTGATTGTTGTTCACAAAACTCTGATCTCTTTTACTATCTTTACGATAAATACTAGAAAATATTGTTATAAAATTGGTGAGGTTCACATGTGCCAATGATGCACAGTGAAGGTGTGTCAGCTCGTTTTGTTGCTAGTCATTTTTCTATTCGCTTTTGTCTCAGAAATACTTGAGTTTTGCTGAGAATGGGCTTCTTTACGATTTTTGTTTATGTTTTGGAAACTGAATTTCCAAAACATACTCAAACTGACCATCTGTTTACATTTTTGTAACATTGAAAGAATTTTAGCAAAATTCTTTCTGTGATGAGATTGTTTTACCATGTTCAATTTTCAGATAGACCCTTTTTCTTGGATTTAAACAGAAAGATTCAGCTTTCCGCTTTTTCAAAAGACGAATTTCCAGATTTTCATATTCTGCTGAAGCATCCTGTCCTCAAATTGCATCTTGTTTTTCTAACACGTTTGACTCCTGCCTCATTGTGGAGGTGTATGATGTCGAGTTGTTAGGTTTATCAGTAGACGGAGGTGTAGCTCAAAGCCGCACGGACCCTGATTGAATTGATCCAAAATGCTGCTGTTTACAAGCAGCCCCCTTCACAATCTGCACATTTTAATAGCACAAAGTCCCAGAAGGCTTGTTGCATCCGTGTATGTTTTGTTCCTCAAGGCATGGAAAATAAAAGAGCCGGGAACGAAGAAGGGGAACGCAACCTCTGGGGAGCAATGAAACGCCGCTGGGTCCCTCCATCTCAGGGCTTCATGCCAAGATAACGTTTCACCTCAAACCTATAATATTTTTATGAGAAACCACAACAGAGCTGGAAGTAATACCTACTTTATGGAACAAAAACTACTGTTGTGTACTCCAATAAGCACTGGATGAGGGGACTTTATAGATAGCAGATCTGAGCATGTTAAGGCTGTAAAAAAGCCTCCCTTATAAAAGGGAAAATTGCTGAAGAGAGCCATGCCGCTGTCTTCATCCCATACTCCTGCCATAGCATGCAGCTCACACAGGTCCCTCAATAAATCCCAGGCTGACACAAAAGCTGTCAGTGAACTGCTCCTGAATAGATTAATAAGATTTCCATAATTAGACAGGCCCCTGACAATAGGATCCCTTCGGCTTTGTCTCAGGGCCAACTGGATTGTTCGATCCATGCACGTCTGCTGGATGGTTGTCCACCACAAAGGCCTCACAGACAGTAAGGCGGTCAGCAGAGGAACATCTGTCTCTCCTGGGGCCGAGAAAACGCACACAAAGAGTGGGAAGTTTCACATGCATAGACAGAAGGTTCTTATCAGCCTCCTCACAGCCAAAGAAGACCATAGTCAACATAGAAAAGACCAGTTCAATATTAAATCGAAAAACATATATATATATACATATTCAGTGCTTTTTCAGTGTGATCACAGTATAAAAGTAGCTTCAAAAATAATCAAGTCTGGATTAAAACTTTTCAAGCATAATAACGTCTCTGCCTACTCCTAGTACAGGTTTTAAATCTATAATCCTCCCATGTGTACGTGAGGGTTGATTTGTTTGAGGCTGGTAAACAGAAAGTAAAGGAAGCACAACAGAAAAATGAATTTTTACCTTTAATATTTACACATTTTACCAACTCTGTACTCGCCTTTCTTGATGTCTTAAATAATTTGCAATCTAAGCTGACACTCAAGCCTTTACTGAGGTTGATCTAATGATTTTACTGTCGTCACACATTGTCCTGATTTCCTGCTTCTAATCTTAGCTTTCTTACCGGCCCTCCAATGAATTAATCTGTGTGATGGCTCCGATTTAGGCGGAACCGTAGATTAGAGCTCGCTCAAACTGCTACTGCTCTAAAAACCACAATCCAGCAGAAGGCAGCATTTAATTACACAGAAAGGGATAAACTCTGCTGAAACGCTGCTGCTTTCTTCACAGACGAATGATTCAGAGTCACTGTTTTACAAATAATGAATTTGGCTCTATGTAAGCAGCACAGTCAGCTGGTGGGATGGGAGAGTCGAGGTGTAGTTTTCTGTATTAGTGCTGATGATGGAGTGGACAGCAGTCAGCCCGTCTCACAGGGTCCTCTAATGTCTGCTACAGTCCCCTCAGAAAGGACGGAGCGCCTGCTGTCCACTCGCTCTCCTTTCCCTCCCTCCCTCCGTCTCTGCCTTCTTCCATCCCTCCCTCCCTGCTGCAGGTTTTATGAGCTCCCCTGGGCTCTCATCCATCTTTGTCACACACAGGCCCCATTATTGGGGCTGCTCGCAAACTGGTCCGGCTGCAGATGGGAAGGGCCTGCAGGACATGTACGGTTTCTGTGGCCCGGACAAAGACCTGCAAGTCAGTCCGCAACAAAACAAAACTGAAAAACAAAAAAATGTGGTCATCTGGGTGTGGACAAGTCTGTATTCTGCAAGTGAAGATGTGTGAGAATGTCACAGTTTGCTGCAGTGGATGTGCAGCCGTGTGTGCTGTCTGAAGCTTAGCGAAGCACTTGAACTGGTTTGGCCATTGGGAACTTAAGGCAGTCTATTTGAATATGAAGGACATGATAATCCAACGGCCATCTGGTCTGCTGGTCTCATCTGACTGAATAAACAGGCGTAATCTGAAAACACACACAGGGAGGTTTGGAAAGACGCAGGTCAAAGTTTAGCAGCGAGATAGTAGAAGCAGAATCTCACGCTGTGGATATTGAGATTTGATTTAAACAGCAATAAGAGTCCTGGCTCCACACCTACAGACAGCCATGAATAATGAATCATCAGGCGGCTGCTGGAGGAAAAGGCAAAGGGCTGCAGCAATGACGGCTTCTGCTATATTCCTTTTTACCTCGCCGTTCCTGGCCGGAGTATTTCTCACCTCGGGGTAAATTGTGACAGTTCGATAATGCCAAGCTATGTGTGGAATGTCAAGCTAATGCCTGAGCAGGAGGCAGGGCTAACATATCCTACATCGAATGCTAATAACATAAAAATATTAGCATTGAGCATTTATAGGATGTTTTTGAGTTTGTGTTTTTAGGCAGATTTAATAAAGAGAGTGAACACGTTATTTATAGATTATTTATTTGTTTTTTCCAAGCTGCTTCGACCTCGCTGAAGTCAGCTAGAGGAGCAGACATTCCCACTTCCCAATGTTCCATGGGAGCCTGTGCTGATGAATAGCTCACTATGCTGCACTTCCAGTACACCCCCTTTTTCTTTCTCACTCTCTCTGAACCACTGTCCACACACACACACCCACCCCCCCACGCACACATACTCCCTCCTTTTCCTTCCCTCCTTGTGTCCAGCAAGCCATTCTGAGCAGTGGTGTACGGTGGGTGGTTCTGTGGGTGGTAGGTGGGGGTGTGGGGCGGAGAGAGCAGGCATTCACAGCAACATGCACAGGGAGATAACAATAGCTCCTCTGGGAGACCTGCAGATGCTACTAGTAGGGCGAACAGTGGAGGGGTCTTATCGCTACGCCAACATGAACTGGGAAAATACAAAACAACACATGCATCCCACTGATTTGCTTTCACTCTTTCTTTCTGCTGCTTTCCATGTTTTCCTGTGCCTCTCTTTCAGCTTCCCCTCCCTGTTTAGGATATTTGACACTGTTCTGTTGCCAAACTTGGCAGCAGCACTGAGAAAAGATGCCTTTCCTGACAGAGGAAGTTCACTTCTTGGCAGAGGAGGGATCCTTGATCAAGTCACTTTATACACAATAGTCAAAGTAATGGAGATCCACCAGTTTCTAAGTTATGTTTTTTTTTTTTGTAAAACATCAGCCTGCTGATTCTGTTTTCTGTTTAAGAACTACATATAATCATTAATATTAAAATGTTTTTAATAATTAAGATTTATTAATATTTGTTGCCTTCTTGCCAAAACCAGTCATTCATTTGCTCAGCAGGGCTGCAAGATAAAATGAACACACAGAGCTGCAATATTTTTGTTATACTGTACAATTTAGGTATCATTTGGGGTCAATTCAGGGTTTCTTTGCAGTATGCAAAATTTGAAAGTATTTTCCAGATCTGGATAAGACTGGACAACAGAATGAGGAAAAATATTTCTATTTCAAGACTTATTTTTCATTCCATTATCTGAAAGATCCATCCACCCATTATTTTATGGCAACCATTACTTTAAAATATTTCTAAAATTGAACTTTTATTCAGGAAAGCAAAATAAAAATGTTAGTGTAGGACATATACTATGTTTGTATATTTGAAAAGAAAATCTGTGGTATGAGAAAGCAACTGTATGATTCAGTGCACTAAATAAATTTGAGGATGTCAATAATTAATAAAAATTAGGTAAATTTATGTTTCACTACTCTTTCTATTTTCATCATAGACTACAGCTACTCCAGAAACAGCATTAGTGTATAAAGTTTTTTGGCATAGTTGTATGTAAAATAATTTGATGTTGTTTTGTGACTGTCTTATCAGGCCTGTTAAAGATGCACTGGAACCCAGAGCATACCCAGCCCCTCAGCCAGTGGCCCGAGCAGCACCTGGATGTCTCCTCCACCACCTCTTCTCCAGCCCACAAGGGGGATCTCTACTCTGGCCGTGGACGCAGCTCCTACAACTATGCCTGGGCCAACGACGACATCTCTGCCCTCACAGCCTCAAACCTCCTGAAGCGCTACGCTGAAAAGTACGCAGGCGTGTTGGACTCGCCATACGACCGACCTCCTACTGTGGGAACGTACCCAGAGCCGGGGGCTTTTGGGGGCCTTAATGGCCAGAAGACAGAGCTGGACCCTTGGCCTCTGACACACAACGCTGATGGCTCTTATCCTTTGGTTCCTCCTGGAGGCCATGAGAGTCTTTCGAGCTCTAAGACTGTTGCCACATCTGCAGGGCCCCCTGGGGTGAGCAGCGTGTCAGTAGTCAACAGTAATCTGTCAGACTCGGCCTACAGTGGCAGCAGCTCCTGCAGCGGTTCAGGCGAGTATCCCTCCAGCTACAACGGGACCTATCTCTCCTCAGGGTTCTGTCCTCAGCCCAGTGCAGCACTTCCCCCCACCTCTCTTCACACTCTGCAACCCACACCCACTCTGGTGCCCAGCTACAGCCCCGACACACCAGTTTATAACTACCCACCCAGCACATACCCACCCCAGACTAGCCTTGCTCCCAGCTACAGTCATCCCTCCACAACATATCTTCCCTCAGGTCTACCAGCTCCTACACCCATCCCCTCTAGGCCCACAGTGGTTGGAGGCTCATACAGCTACCAGAGCGCCAGCCTTGGAGCATCTGAGTCTGGAGGGACACTAAAGAGAAAGGCCTTTGAAATGGGCGTAGAGGACGATGAAAGTGGGGACCGGTCACGGTACAGGAAGTACAGCTATGATTCCCTGAAGGCTGGAGGAACCTCTCCCTATGGAATGAGTGAGAAAACAGAGTGCAGGGGAAATGGATTCAGCAGCTCGGGCAGCTCAGAACCTCAAACCTTCAAGCCCAGCAAGCCCTCTTCTCAGCCCCTGGTGTCTCCTCAGTTTGGGGCTGGAGGGGAGTACAGTCCTCCTGCAGGCATGACGGGGGAAAATGGGGTGACGGAGCAGGGCTTCACCCAGCAACAGCACCGCCCCCAGTCACTCAAACGCCCTCCGTTGTGTTCTGCACCTGTTGAAACTATGAAGAGCCCAGACCCCCGACTGCTGGAGCTCATCAACGGAGAGTTGTTAGACTGCAGCCCGGCACTGCTCTGGACCGAACTGTTTGGGCTCATTCATGTCAAGGCTGCCCTGGAAGAGGACCTGCTGTGGCCCGTGTTAAGGCCCAGCCCACTGGTGCGGCCGCCAAGAACCGTCCTGCTGTTTGGTCCCAGAGGAGGGGGGAAGACGACACTGATTCGTTCGTTGGCCTCGCAGATGGGGGCTTCCTTCTACCGTGTGAGCGGACCTATGTTGGCATCTAAAGGAAAGCTCGAAGCAGAACACATTCTGGGTTCTCTGCTGCAGGTGGCAGGGGCTAGGCAACCCGCCGTGATTCTGCTCAGTCAGGTGGAAGCAATGGAGGAAGAGGAGGGGCTGAGGCAGATACTGCTAACAACCCTGGAGAAAATCCAGGTGGGGCCCACAGGTCTGGTTATTCTTGTGTGTGCCACTGGCAGGCCAGATCTCCTGCAGGACGCAGTCCACCGGAGCTTTGCCAAGAAGTATTATGTGAACCTCCCAGACATGGGGATCCGTCAGCATGTCCTGCTGCAGGCGCTGACGCCTCAGGGTTGCACCCTGAGCGAGAGGGAGATGACCGCTGTGCTGCAGCGCACTGAGGGCTTCTCCGTGTGGGAGCTGCTGCAGCTGAGCCAGCAGGTGCTCTCCTCAGCATCTTCCCCAGCCGGAGCCATGCATGGCCTCGCCACGTCCCCCAAAACTCCGGACTTTACAGATTTTGAGAATGCCTTTTGCAAAGTGCGCCCACACACCTCC
This sequence comes from Brachyrhaphis roseni, assembly GCA_903066815.1. Classification (NCBI taxonomy): domain Eukaryota; kingdom Metazoa; phylum Chordata; class Actinopteri; order Cyprinodontiformes; family Poeciliidae; genus Brachyrhaphis; species Brachyrhaphis roseni. The sequence goes on from CAEFZY010074607.1 coordinate 41,730, forward strand.
ACAAAGGACCTGGACACTTGTATAGAGTGGAGCAAAATGTACAGCCACTGAGAAAGCAGCTAGTCACCGTACTTGGACTGCACTACGACCCTGTTTTTGCTTCGGCATTTAAAGCCTTGGTAATGTTTTGCTGTTGTTTCCTAATTACTGATTATGCAGCCAAAAGAACCAGAGAATCTCGACGGTAAGGGCAGCGCTGATAAAGTTATTTCACTGGCAGGAACCTGATATGGTATACTGTTTGTTTTGCCCAGAACACTGATAATATTTGATGTTTTCCCAAAGAATAAGTGAGGTGAACGGGTTTTAGTCATTTGGCCAACAGGGGAAATCAGAGGGGTGTCTCGATTAGCCTGGGTCCAGGACAAAATCAGTTATTTGTTGCTAGGCGAAGAGGTCCAACATTATGGATAATCAGGGTTTGGAAAATCCTCCCTTTGGCTGCTACTCTCAGGATCCTATTTATTACCAATCCACTTCCATGTTATCCTACAGTCAATGTAGTCATAGGATTATCGCTCAAAGGGCTTGGGATCAGCAACACTTCAGCAACTTTTTTTTTTTTTTACCAAAAACTTGACAAACCAAATACATAATAAATAAAAGCACTGATAATTTCTCAAAACTGATCAGTAGTAACAAAGTAAAAATCACAGCATGTTGATATTCACAATAGCTTTTTACCAAACTATGACACAAAAACCTTCTCGGAGAAAACAAGTGCAGAATAAGTGAAGCTGGGCCTCCTTTGTCCTGGAATACAGCTGTTTAAGTGGAGTGTTTTTATGTTTTGTTGCAAAACCACTTCTCATGCTTCACCCATCTAACTGCGCTGTTCTTACAGTAAATATAGTACGATGAACCCAAAACCTGCTTCACGATTCACATTCCACATCAGGTTCAGTTTCCCACCTGCAGAACAACACCTGCGCAGTCAGCTTGTCCCACATCGTGTTGGTTTTCCTGCCTCCGTTCCTCCTTTTTTTTTTTTCTTTCTTGTATTATGTGATATTGTTTGAAATGCTCAGGAAGAATTTCTTTACCTCAGAAATATGAAATAAAGAATGTATGTAATCTTAGGGTCTTAGATGAGAGTGAGATAGAAGAGCGAGGAGGACCGTGACAGTCTCGTGAAAAACCCACTGCGGCTGGGCTTGTACCTCAGCAGAGAAACTTGAATATTCTACAAAGAGTAACATTGAATGTAATTCAGGTATTTCAAAGGATATTTGATGCCATAAATCCATGTATTATTATATATGAATATATAAATACATTTTTTTTGTTTGTTTCAGTTCTTTTACCATTTATTTTTAATGTAGTTTATGGTGAAGTGATGATTGTCTTTGAGAAATGTAGAAAACAGAAAATATTTCTTCTTTTGTTGGACAAACTGCTGGGAAATGCACCGTTTGGTGTTTTCCTCACATATCTACACACACAGACATCATTTATCAGCACACCTGGGCAAACATGTAAAAACCCTTAAAGTAAGTTATTCTACTAGCTTAAAGTCACAGAAATATATTTAGAAAGATCCAATCTAAATATCTCCCAATTTTGTCAACTTTTTTAAGTCGATCTGAGTTTTTATGAAGTTTGAGATAAAACTCTTTTAACCTGGAGTTGTCCTATATAAAACCTCTTTGGGCATGAGATAACAATCCCATCAGTTGTCTGAGTTTCAGCTCACTTCCTGTCAATATGGGCTCCATGTGTAAATATCAGCTGGGAGTATTACTTAATAAAGGGGCCCATTTTTAATATTTTTATTTTTTATGATTGGCCTCTTGGGTTGATGATGCATGTTGCCACCATGGCCAAAGAGCAGAATGATGTGGAAGGTAAAACATGTCCACAGGTCAAAGTTAAAAACTGCAACAAATGTCACCAAATATCCATAACAACTAGATGCTTCCCTCACACCAAATGGCTCCTTAGGAGGCCAGTAAACATATGGACTTGTATTAACCCTTTAACTGGAGCTGTGGCTTTTGGCAGATGAGACAAAGATTATGCTGTTAAGAAATAAACACTTTAGTTGGGACCGGTGTAAAAAATATTAAGAGGCCTTAAAGTATGACAGAGGATCAGTGATGCTGTAGGCCTCTTGTTTGAGTGCATGGAAACACCAGGAGCCTATAGTAAAATATTGATTTATTTGAAGGCTTTTTGCACATTTTTACCAGGTATGTCAAGGAATCTGACTGCAACTGTAAGTTTTCTCTGTGTTGTGGTTCTAAATTGTATTTCTAAATTAAAAAATTAAGCAGAGAACCAACCCCAATGCACTGACAGTCAACATCTGAACCCAAAACATGATTAAAATGGCTTAGAATATCAACCCCAGCTAGTAGATCAGACCAAGGTGTTACATGTGGCTTTTATCTCAAAGATTAAATATTTACAATTACTTTGTGCATAAGCCAGCATGTAGACAATCCAGTAATATATCTCCTTCTATAGCAGGTCCTTTTAGACGCCAGAAAAAACCCAGTCAATGTTCTGCAGGCAAAGCGGCTCGTGAGTTTCAGGATGATGTAATATTTCCCTATCCTTCATCCCTCTCTCTGTCGCTCCGTCCTCATCATTCTTTTTTTTTTCTCTTTCCCCAAATGCAATCTCATTAGACCGGATTGCCCCCGGCCACAGGCCCCAGTGACCATGTGGCGTTGAATCTCCTCCCCAACGTCCCTCCTCCTCCCCTACGACTTCCCTTATTCTGATTTCTCCGGAGTGGAAGTGGACTGATTGATGCCCGGCAATCCTATATCTCAGAGCAGCCTTCCCTCACCAGCTGGTGGCTTCAGCCAGATCAATCAGTGTCCCCCACTGTCTTGGAAACGCAAACATAAAAGAAAAAAAAACTTTTCCACAATTGCTCACATTAAATTACAGAAATGAAACCACTTCCTTCTCTCTGTCGACAGTTTGTCCACCAAAACAAGCTTTTATTTTCTCCACTTTTAATCTGCCCACCGCAGTAACTTTTTCTCTTGGTTATTGTACATTTTCTGTAACCATTTCTACCTCATTTTTGCAGCATATTGTACATGAAAATATTTATTTCATGTCGTTTTATTTGATGTCTGTTTTAAAAATGATAATGATGTTTCTTGAACTGTAATAGTCTACCTCAGAAAAGACTGTATTTTAAGAGAAGAGTATCACACAATATTAAACAGAATTTGTCAATATTGCAACACGGCTGTTTATTTAGTTCACACTCACATTTGCACAAATAAGGAAGGTCTCTGCTTTTCTTAGGCTTACTTTACCTGGTTATATGTGTTTCATTTATTGCTGTTTTAATTTTATCTATGATTGATTACCTATGCTGAAAAAAAACATTTTATTTTGTCACTTTTTTGTTTCATTTTTGCTTATATTAAGCAAAAATGAAACAAAAAGTAGTTTTTTTTTCATTTATAATCAAAAACAGCTATTCAAACCAACTTGCCCTTTGTTTAATAGGAATCTACTTGACATCAAGTCTTTGCTTTAACTGCTGTTGAGTCTCTTATATTCCTCTTGAGGAATGTTGCCATACTCTGCTCTGCAGAATTGTATCAATTCAGCTTCATTAGGGAGTTTTCAAGCTTGAACTGCCTCTTTAAGGTCAGCTCACAGCATCTCAATCAGATTTAAATCCAGACTTTGACTAGGCCAGTCTAAAATTTTAATTTCTTAGTCATTCAAGGTGGACTTCCAGCTGAAAAACCTAACAGTGGTTGAGCTTTGGGTCACAAACTGATGGCTGGTGATTCTCTGGTAAAGGGCAGAATTCATGGTTCTGTCAGAAACAGCAAGTCGTCCACTTCCTGAAGCAGGAAAGCTGTAGCAAACCGTTACCACCATGACCCTGTTTAAACTTCCCATGAAGTTCTTTTTCTAAAATGTTGCTAGTGTTGAACCAGATGTAATGCATACCTACAAAAAGTATCAGCTCATATTTTTCCAAAAGTATGGCAGATTTCAGAAAATTTTTGGGAACTATTGGCTGCCTTTTGTGTTCTTTTTGCTCTGCAGCGGTTTTCTTCTTACAACTCATACAAACATGCCATTTGTTATCCAATTTCTTTTCTACTGATAAAAATGAACATTTACCTCAAGTGAGGCTTGCAGTGCTTTAGAAGTTGCTCGGGTTTCTTGTATGACCTCCTGAGTTGTCCGTGTGTTCAAAGAGTAACATTGTAGAACTTCAGCACTCCTTTTGTACATGGACACAGTCTTGCTGTCGTTTGCTGGATTCCTTCAAAATGGCTTTGTAACACTTTCAATAATAATGTTAATTACTTTATTTGTCTTCTGTTCTTTAATTAATGCTTTTTGAGAAGTTTTTGCCTATTTCATGTTGTCTGACCGGTTTTACTGAAGTAATATTTTAATTCTACATCTAGACAAAATCTATATGAAGATTTCGTCCAGATCAGATCTGGAAGAAATCAGGCCTAGGTGTGGCTACTGAAACTGAAACTAAGAATTGATATCATCCACTGAAAAGTGCTTTTTCTTATTTATTCAGGTTATCTTTATTATATATAAACAAAAATATTTCAATATTTTAAATATTTAGGTTTGACAAAAGAAAACAAAAACAGCAGGCGTCTGCAAGATTAAAAACATTAAAACCCTAAAGTATTTTATTTTAGAGTTTTACATATGCCAACAGTTATATATTTGGTGTAAATCAGTGTTGGATGAATTATAACAGGGTGTTCATTGAATGATAAAGGTGCAGACACAAAACTGCCTCGCTTCGTGCTTCTGTGTGCAAATCATTTTGCTGGCCTGCGTGGACTTGCATTTCATGTTTGTATCTGTGCGTGTGTATGCGTGTCCGTGTGTGTGTGCTAATGCTGGAGCTTCCAGAGCGTTGCTTCCGTGGCCCCCGAGGCTGCGGGGCCCGGCACCAGAACGCAGAGGTCTTTCATCCCTGTCACTGTCTGTAAACAACAGCTCGTCCCAGCGGCCTGCCCTCTGCGCTATTTCTGCTCCTTCCTGACATCTTTCAAAGACTCAAAACTAACTGAGAGTTGTAAAATAAATCTAAGCAAAGTAGTGAAAGTTCAGGCGAAGCACGACACGGGATACATTGCTGCAGAGCTGCAGTTCGAAACATCTGCGCCTGTGAAACCCGGCAGAACAGTGGTGCTGAGGGTGCTAATGACAAAAGTAATTAATTGTCTAATAATGATGCATTGCTGTGGTATAATCACAACCTTGTGCAGCAGTTGCCCTTCATCCTCTAGTGAAGGATAATGGTTTTTGCAGCTGTTTGAGAATTCGTCCCATCTTTTTCTGCAGCTATTTACAGAATCGGTTGAACAGCAGATCCTTGTTTGGGCAAAAACGTGACAGACGACAAGGAAAAAATGTATGTTTCAAATTATAGTTGCAGGTATTAAATGCAAGTAAGACAGTAAAAAACTGCCAGTGCCAGTTTAATATACATTCATCAAAGGAAAAAATAAAATAAATTTGGGGCTTTTTATGACTCATTTGAGTTTTTCCAAGATGGAATTTAAGTGAAATTTAATAACATGAATATGTTGTTTTTTTTTTATGCCTAAGGTTTGTTTCTAATGATTTTTTCCAGTGGCTTTATTTTGTATTTAATATGGATGCACAGAATTGGAAGTATTGTGGATTTGATCTGTTCTATCCAGAAGCTTAATTGCATTGTTGCCTGTTGGTGTTTTTTTTTTGTTTTCAGACACATTTATCTTACATTTTTTTCTATACTGTTTGATAATATTTAGAAAAGTGTCTCTTAGACCTGGCACAGTGTGCACATGCTGTTTCCAGCTATCAATAGGTTTTGGCATCATACTGACTAAATTAGATTTAATTATAGTAGAGCTTGTTTAATTTTGCTGGTTTCCTGCCACAAATGTGAGTTTTTAGCTCAGGCTGCAAACCCATAGAGCTGTGTGGTTAGGGCAGTCAGTGTTTGGGATCACTGTCCTGTTTGCTGTTGGCTTTTGCATGGATGAAGCAGAATAACTTAAGATCCTGCGATTACCCTTACCGTAGCACTATTAAAATGTTTAGCTGGATCTGTGGCAGGAAACCAGCAAATTTAAATAAACTCTACCAATTTCTCCAAGAAGAATGGTCAAATATCTAGTAAGACGTAGACAAGGATCTTCCTCATGGTGGAAAAGCTTGTTTGGTTTCTCTGCTATATTTTAATTTTAAACCTGTATGAGCAATTTTGTGTGCATAAGAGAAAATTCTGAAATAAAGAAATAATTTCTACAGAGACTTTAGTTTTTAAAAATGGTTCAATATGTTTGAAAATAAAGGGTTCAAATGGATGCATTAAAGCCCAAAACTAGTAGAATGTTCACGTACATAATGCAAATGATGTAACTATTTAGCTATTTCATCAGCATTTTTCAGTTTTTTTAATGATGAGGCAGCTGAAGTCTAACATTGGTTTAAAAACTGCGATTACCTTAAGAAATTTATGAAAATGTCCTTAAGATACAGTGTAACAGAAGCAGCTGGATTGGTTTCACTTCCAGTAAATGACAAAAAACCCATTTTGTCCCTTTTTTGTCCCAAAGTGAGTCCTGTCCTCCAGGAAGTCAATCATTTTCTTCTCCCTGCTGATTGGAGGTAATTAGGCGAGCAGGGTTTGTAATTGGATAATAAAAGATGCTAATGAGTTGCCGTCCTATTTACTCAGACTGCGGCTCTGAATAGCAGGACACAGCTCAGTCACACTTTTACCTTGGCGAATATCAAAGGACACTTCTGTATAATTCAGCATTATTTACACACGTTGTCATTTGCTTGCTTGTGAGTGAATTTGCACAATAGCTGCTCTCCTGGTTGCAGATATTCTTGATTGTGTCAAATGCCGCTCAGTTTAAACAGCTGTTAATAAGCACTCAACCTAAATATCTGCTGCTTACATTGAACACACGCAGGAAGTGTTTCTATCAATGACCAAAAACCTGAAAGTTATTTATGGCAACAACCTTCACAAAGGAAAAAAAAAAAAAGTCACTGTCTGAATCTCATTTCACAGCGACACAGTCCTCGTCTCTACCTTTGGCCTTCCATTGTGCGGGCCTTGACGCTGACAAGGTTGACATCAGAGAAGAGCTCTGACACCGGGTGAGTTAGGACTGCCAGCTGTTAGCAATCAAATCTATTTTGAAGTCAGGGACACACAGACCCCCAGGGCCAAAGTAGCAACCAGTCCGGCCCCTCACCCTCCGCTAACGCAGCCTGCAACCTCCCAGGCCCTGGTCCTGCAGATAGCAGGCACAGCTGTATTGGTTCCAGATGTAGGGAGGACTCTTTACCTAGCAGCACACGGAAAATGGTGGGACTTCTGCACAGGTCTGCCTTAATGAAACAAAGACAACGATGTGAACATATAGCTGAAATTCTTCAGAAATCACCTAAGTAGATCTATCAATAAAAAATAAACCTGACAAATATTGATAAAAATCTACTCAGGTTTTATAAGGTTTTTCCTCTGGATTGTTTAAAAATTACATATTCCCTTCTGGTTTCCTTCCAGAAGAATAAACCCAGTTATGATCAACATAAAATAAGAAACTATAGTAAACATAATCTGTCTCAGACTGAGAGCTCCATCCCCTGCAGCTGCATTGTTTCTGCGCTGCTCCATCAAAACTCTCAGGAAATTAGATCTGACAGGTGGAATGTCCTTGCAGAAGGACTTGGGGCCGCCCCCGTCTCCCACATGACTAAAATGTGATCACAAAATAAATAAATAGTAAACAGATACACGGGAGAATAAACAGATAATGTCGAGCAGCAATTAAAACTGTATTCTCAGGGGACGGCGGCAGCAGAGACAGATGTTGACCGAGGCAGTTCAAAGAACTGATCTGATTTCAGGTTCAACGTTGTTACGTCAAACTTACTATTTTTGATACAAGTTTATCTAAGACCTTGGCCTCCTTAAGAATGTTGGAACTTTCCTCAGAAACATTAAGGAACCACATTGGTGTAAAAAGTATTTGCTTCCTTACAGAGCTCTTCAGTTTTTGCCTTTTTCTCACACTGAAACGTTTCAGGTCATCAGATTGATTTGAATATCAGACAAACATAAGCTTTTTTTAATATGATTTATGCCAAGTATTGAGAGAAACAACAGCAGAAAAGCAGCCCAGACCATCCCATCATACTACCACCGCCATATTTGATTGTAAAAAGTTTGAAAGTTTGTGTTTGTTTGGCAAATGTAGCCCAGGCCTTTCTGTTTTCTGGTCATTTGCTCTACTCTCAGGTCTCTGCCATAGAGGTCAACATTACCAAGCCTCTCTTTCTGATTGTTAAATCTTGAAAACTGACCTTAAGAGAGTTAAGTGAGGTCTGCAGCGCAGTAGATGTTGTTTTGGATTCTTTCATTTTCTGGATGAGTTGTCAATGTGGTCATTTTAAAGTAGTGAATACTACTATAGTAGTATTCACTATAGTAGTAGTGAATACTACTATAATTCATCTAATCAAAGTAAAGATGGGTCTAGGAGGGGAAGGCTTAAAAAAGTCCAAAAGATGAAACTGCAGGCTGCCAAATATAGATTCTTTTTTTTTTTTTTAGTTTAGTCAAACTACTGTTTGCTGATTTGCAATGTGAATATTTTGAAAGTGCTAAGGAGCCTTAATGAATCATGATTTGATTTTTAAACAACAAAAAACAGCAATGTGATGCGTAATATTTACATTGATGCACACAATTTGTAAACCTCACCCAACACAGCGGCCTCAGCCATACAAGGGCAAAACCCAGGCTGAGGGTCTGAGGTGGCCCCTGAGGAATCTTCATCTGGCCTTCAAAACAACTTCAAATATGTCAGTTAAAGCTCAAGAAAAGCAAAGAGGAAAACAGTCGGTGTTTGTGCTGAAGAACATGAGAAAGGCTTCAAACACAGAAAAATTTAACAGAATTTCTTTTTTGTTTATTTTTTACCCATGACAGGACAATTAAATAGTTTGTTTATGTGCAGTCTGTATGTGCTTAAAAGGCCTAAACAAAACACAAAAGCTAAGCTATAAACTTGTCTTCACTGAAAAAGTACATCTGCTGACAATAATATCTTCTATGAGGTTTTTTAAAACAGCAGCCGCAGTCAGTCCCATTAGAAGCTGCTCATTTTCTGATAAGACCTATTTTACCTGACAAGTTTTAACAGATAGTTTGATTTCTTATCATTAAGAGGAATAGAAGTTGGTGGTACCGTGTGTCCATGTTTTGGTTCAGTTCAGTTCTCGCTGATCTCGTTATTGTATCCAGGATTCAGGGAGAAAAAGTATTCCTACCGCTTTTTCAGGAGGGGTTGTGTTCAAATGCAGCACGTCAGTGTCCCCTGGTGGCAACTTTAAGAAATCACGGGAAAAAAAGGAAACATCCTTAAAAAGGTAGACATGGATTAAGAAATAATTACACACATTATCGTGTCAATAATGTATTCCCTTCATATTAGATTTTTTAGCCATAACATTAATAATTTTGCTTTGGTCATCCTCATCCTGCGCAAGTTAAAATAAATGGTGTAATGTGGATTTACTATGCAAGCAAACCAATCAGATGTTAGCCACATCATCGCTAAGGAAGTTAGCTTTTCACATAGTGTTCAAGCACAGTAATGGAAAGTTATGTGGAAGGAGGAAATATAGTAAAAAAAGATGCACAAGCAACAGGGAGAGAAGAAGCCTTGAGAGGACTATGGAACAAATCTCAATGAAACGTTATAGGAGGAAATTTGTAAGGCAATAATAATAATAATAATAATAATAATAATAATAATAAAAATAATAATAATAATCAATATTTGCAAGTCAAGGTCTCAAGGTTTGACAGAAGAGTAGAGATACAGAGAATCCAAGCTGTTTGCATCACTGGACCTATACAGTAAGTTACTGTACGGTTCCTTTGCTGCTTTAATAGCTAAACTATATTTCTCTGTGTGCAATAAATCCTTGATAGTTTTTTTTCTTTTTCAAGCGATTCAACGGATTTTTTTTTTTTTTTTGACGACATCCTAATTAAAGGAGATTTACTTGTATTTGTAACATTTTGGCACTTTTGAGGCAGCAGATGTTTTGGACCTTCAGTGCAGCTACAGTTGGGAAAAAAAACATCCGACTCGCCGCTCTGTCCTCTGCAGATATGGTATCATTTCCCTTACTGGAAGTTACACGGCGAGCTGCACAATGACTCAACGGTACTCCGCCTACGAGCAGTTCTGTGGAAGTCTACTTACCAAGCCCTCTTTAAACAGTTTCTGTTTTAACAGGGACATTTATGTAATCCTGCTGCGCTTCGTGTCCTGTTTACTTTCTTTTTTAGGGACTCATTAAATCAGAGGTTAGGCTTGTTGTATAAAAGATATGGCATGGTGGAAACCGCTATAAACTAAGAGCTGTAAGATCTCAAAGTGTCTCGTAACGGACTCGTCACGTTGCTTCACAGCGGATGGGATGTTTGTAATGACAAGACGTTCAAGTGAGGGCTTGCTTTGAACGTGAAGGCAGGAAATAACGCACGCAGCCCCGCTCAATGGCACATTGTGCGCAACAGGGAAGTGAACCTCGGCTGCTTTTCTGCACTGCTGAAAGTTCTCTAGCCCGTTCTCGAAGTTAACTTTCTCTACGTCAGCAAAAAGGAAAGAAGAAAACCCACATTTACAGCTTTTTGAAGAAACGACGTCGGATCTTAAAGCGAGCTCTTGATGCAGAAGTACTAGAAAAAGAGGATGGTCGGAGTGTAGGAGATCTTGTGAGAAGGGAGAGAAGGAAAAGGCGACGACGAAAACTGTTTCTACACCTAAGCTTTACAAAAGGTAAGTTCAAAATGCGGAGAGGATGAGTTGTACCTGTGGTATTTGTGCGTCAAAACGCAGGGCCTCGCAGCTGCGGGGGGCTCGTTATGCATGCCTGCGAAGCGTAATGAGGGATGCTGACTGCGTCTCTGCCATGTTGTGACAAAACAACTACTTGTTGCAACAAGAACCCAAAAAACGAAGTGTCAGCGGGAAATACCTCGTTATATCCGTCGCATCTAATCAACTTCCCTCCCTTTAAACATGACCAAGTATTGTCTTTTACAAATAAGTTGCTATGGCTAATTCAAGTTACGCTACACTTCCACTCGTGCCTTGCGCCTGCTGCTCCACAGCTTAACGATGTTTATGTAGCCTTAACACTGACATTAACCAGATTCGCTGCTAATGCACTTCATATCCTACCATAGCAGGTCTATTGTAATCCTGAGTAAACAACCGCTCACTATGAGCGCAGCTGCTCTACATATGTGCAGTTATGAAACAAAGGCAGCCACCAGCTTGTTATTCTGCCAAACTTGAAATATAGTGTTTGCATAATAAAACCAAGTCAAGCTGTAAAGCCACGTAAACACGATGGTGGACATTAGCGGCTTTTACTGAGCCACTAAAATGTCTCACAGTCCTGGAAGAATCTGCTGGGCTCCCCCCCACAGCTGTTCCTGCTCTGCACTACAGCAAAGAGGAAGACGGAAGTCTCTTGTTTTCTCTTTCGAATCTAATAAAATCACATATTTTTGACTGATCTGGATTATCACTGTTGGCTCTGCTGATGTTTTAATTCAGAAAGGACGTTCAAGCGATGGTTTTACAACCAAAGAAGTTTGTTGACATTACCTTTATCTGCTATCATTTTTAGTCCCGTACATCTATCTAGCAGAAGCCTCTACGTAGGCCTATGTAAATGGTATTTTTTATTTATTTTTGCTTTATTTATCTCAGAAGATAAATAAAGCTTATGAGATATAATACATACATTGTTCTCATTGTACAACAATGAGAACATGTTGTACAATGTTCTCATTGTTGTACAGTGTTGAGAACTCATTGCTGAGAACATTGTACAACATTGACTCCCTGCATAAAAATATCACACAATGGGTAATTAGAACCATAACACCCATTTGTAACATGGATCTAATTACCTATTAGATCATTCATTTTATATTTATGAACAGAAAGTGTGAATAGAAATGTAGAATAAAAACATGTTTGGTGCTTATTGTGCTGATTAATGCAACCTTTGTTGTTTAGTCCAATAAAACAGCTCAGTTTCTTGTAAGTGAGGTACATCTGAATGTAAAGCAGCCTGCTTTCAACCAGCTTGACCAGGAGTGTGCAGCAACATGTAGGAGAGAGGATGAACTGTTCCTGTGCCATGCTTCATACAATCAGTGGCAAGTGGTGGTTTGTTAAATGGGCCATATGGCTCTCCGCCCAGGGCACCAGGGTGTCAACTGCATCAAGTTTACTGTTGTCAGATAACCAAAACTGCAAAACTATAAAAAGGCAAAGAGCCAAACAGTTGAGAGAACAACAAGGGTTGAATCCATCAGGTTTGTTGGCCACCTGGCCTTTCAGATTGGCCTATACATTTTGTGGTGGCCAATCCATTCACTTTCTTTCCTTACGTCCACTAGTTTGGTAATACACTCAGGGTTACTGCCCATTTGCAACCAAGCTGTAACTTCCTGGTTTATGTCTGGAGATGTTGCGTCAGTATATCCACAGATTGTTATTTTGTGATTTGCACCAGCTCCTCCTGTATCAAAACCCTCATCCACTCCCACAGCACCATGCTGTGAGAGTGGGTGCTTCTCATACTTTGTAGTTGAGAGGGTGTTCTTAAAAGCATCCCTTTTTCTTACCATATGTAGAAATGGTCATCATGACCAAACACTTCTACTTTGTAATTGGACCACAGGATATGTTTTAAAAATGTCTTTGTCCGTCCCACATTCATCTCTGGTACACGGTACCTATTTTACTTTCTGAATTATATGATGTCTGAAATTGCCTTGCTGTTTATACTTGCCTGTGATTGTTAAAACATGACAGCTTTAGGCGTCTGGAAATAGTCCTCAAGGATGAAGAAAACTTGTCCAAATTCTCAATATCTTGGCCAATTTGAGATTTTTCCATGGCGTTACTCAATGAAGCAGTGTGTTTAAGGTGTTGCCTCAACACACTTCTGAAGCTCTTCAGTTTGATAATCACAAGTTACAGCAAGCAGTCATTATTCATATTTATCCATTTGTTCATAGGTCTCCCACAATGAATTATTATTAAATCTCCTGTTTCAGAGACATGAGACAGTTTAAAGAACAGCCTCAGCCCATACGTCACAAAACTGTTCAATTAGTTAAAAATGATTTAACTGCAAGTGGAAATTAAATTGTGTTGTAACTTATATTATCTAGGTTTCTTCAAAGAGTTGCAAAGGATTCTGATGGCTGTGGGCATAAAGGATCTTTCATAGTGGAGTTACTGAGGAAACCTCTGACTAAAGACACTGTTGTTGTATAGTCTGATGAAGAGGATGCACACGGTTCATTTGATGAAGAATCCTTCTACCGGAGCAATCCCCAAAACAGAATCAACCTAATTATTTTCATGCTTGCAAAACTCTGGATTTCAATGTGAAAATTATTTCTAAAACAAAATATAGAAAAACTGTGTACAATTTGTAGAATAAATGATGTCCTGAGCAACCAACTTTTTGTTTTCAGGAATAGCTGAAGCTTTATGTACTGAATACTGAAAAAAACCAACAATAAAATCTGATAAATTACTAAAAGCCCCAAACTAGTGTGACATTCATGTCCATCTTGTATAAATGCATGTACATTTGACCTAAAGTATAATCCAGGAGGAGGAAGAAAAACATGATTGACATTGTTGTTGCTGTTGAACACCGTGTAGGATGTGTTTTTTTTTTTTTTTTTTTTTATTGTATAATGAACAATTTTCTCTTGGCAGAACTTTTCTGAGAGGCAAGAACCTGCTTGGGCAGTTTTAGGAGCAGCACTTTCCATGTACTAACCTATTTTTAGTACATGTACAGACAACTCTTTATACTTTTAAAGCGATAATATAAATTCTCCAAAGCAACAGAGGCCATTTTTATGTTAGTTTCACCCTTTTAATTTATGTATGCAAAGCTGAATTGGTATGTCAAACACGTTTAACACCTTTGTGGAGAAAGCCATATGTTTCTGGCAATACATTCTGCTGGTTCATTTTTACACTTTATTTAATATATACATACAAAACAATAAGTAAGAGAACAGCTCACAAAATCTACACATTAATTTGTTTTACCGTAGTTTACTCATGCTGTTTTAAATGGGCTGAGTTGACCCGTTCTTTCATAATAATAATAATAATAATAATAATAATAATAATATATTTATTCATTTATTTTAAAACAACTTTCATGACACTCAAGGTCGCTGTGCAGTTAAAAACCAAATTTTTGTTTTGGTTTTTAACTAAGAGCAACAATTAGAACAACAAGTGCAATAAAGACTATAAAACATAAAATAAAATAGAAAAATAAAACAGTATCAGATATCCCATGTCACGTAACGATGTTCAGCCTGAGTGATGGAGATAATTTGGCATTATGCACGTCAGCGTGACATATGAGGTGAAATGTGTTTTTTATTCATCAATATGCTTTACCTGAACTTGACAAAATACAGGTTTAAAATATTTCTTTAAACAGAGGACAGTAAACTGGTACAGAGTAGACTAACATTTTGATAAGTCACAGCTATAATACAGCAGTAATTTTCTGCAATGCTGTAATTGCTGTAATTCAAAGTCTTATCAGTCAAAATGCTGAGGTGTCCAGATTCTCCTCTAGCTCTACGCCACAGAGCTACGAGTTAGTCATAATCTAATTCATGCTGATGTTCAAAGTCCAACAGATGACAGTGTAGTTGGCATTGTGCTTTTGCTATTTAGTTTTTTTCAGCAGTTAATTCCATAAGAACCTCATTCATTCCCAATGCATTTGAAAATATATATACCTGGTGTACTGAGGTGTATACGTCTGTTTGCCATGTAGTTATGAAAGCTGTCTGAGTTACTTGCTCTTTAAGGCAACAGCTGTGAGTCTGTTGAATGAGGCAGACGCTCATGGAGAAATCTGTCAGCACTGAGAACAACAAACAGGACAGGAAGTTTTCTTCCGTGGAAAGATATCTTTAAACAATTGTATCTTTATGTCTCTAACGCCAAAGTGAGTAATTCAAATGCCACCCTTCTTTTTTTCTGTTCTCTGCACCGCTGTTTTCAGTGTAACCAGGAAGCTTTCACAACTCACTGGCTTTGTGGGAAATACGGTGCACCTGGAAAGTATTTAAAACGCTTCAATTTTCCACCTATTACGCTACAGCCAGTGAACCATCAAAATCAGAAATCCTCTGTGAAAATACTTTATTGAGCCCAAAGGGAAGTTAAATAATGTAATTTCCTCATTAAAAACATACCCAGATAGTTGCTTTGGGTCACTTATGGATTTTTGATAAGTTCTTGAGTCTCCGGGGGCAACCGTCCAGAGTGCCTAAACACTTGCTCTCACAAAGCGCCGTCTATTTACTCAAAGCTCCACTATGAAACTTCAGTCCTCTGCCGAGCTTACAAAGCAAGATCACAGTTTTTAGCCATCTCTGTTCAACACTTGAAAACAACATTCAGTATTGTAAAGGGCTTGCACAACCATGTGTAATTAATATTAGTTGTCTTGTTTGTGTCAGCATGTCACAAAACAAATCAATTTGTCACAAGGATTTGTCTTTAGTGAAGCCTTGTCAAAAGCACCTGAGCAGAGGAAATTTCAATACTATGTGTTGAACCTGCATGAGGTGGTAGTTTTGAATCTCATTAAATGATGTTTGAAGTTCTGATGACAATGTGTCATTTTATCTTCATTGCAAGCTGTAATATTTCATCAGCGTATTCACATTCGAAAGTGGAATCCTATGCCTGAAAACGCAAGAACATTGTAAAAGTAGGTGTACTTCTGTTTATGACAGTTTTTGAGAACTATAATGATGAGGTTAACCAGTTACCTGGAAAATTAAGACAAGCTTCATGTCTCAAAAGACTTAAGATGTGAATATGATCCTATGTCGTGATAGTCGGGTAGGTGGGAGGTAATGCTTTGACGTCTTATTCCACATTGCGAATAAGCCCTGTAGAGTATGTGCATTTTAGTAATTGGTAGGACGTTACAAATTTTAATGGTTTCCATGAAATAGTTTATGAATGTTTCACTGTTTTAAATTTGAAATTACAAATGTCAAATTGGTAATTGTCAAAAGCACCCTGAAACTTTAAGCATTGAACATCCAGTTACAAAAGTGCTCAGAGCTGCCTGTCCAGCACTTAAAAACAAACACCTATTGCACAACGTTGTGCAATTAATACCAATTGTCTTGTGGAATCTTACATGGTCAAATTCCAGTGTGTTTGTGTTAGCACATCACAAAACATATAATTTGTCACAAGAAAACCAGAAAACCATAACCCTTTAGTGAAGACTTGTCAAAAGCACCCGGAACAGAAATACTGTTTGTTCAATCTGCATAATAAGGTAATCAAACAATCGCAGTAATGATCTGTCTGGTCTGCTACAAAATAAAGGCCATTAACTAATTGTGGTGAATGTTACTCACCATCAACTGTTACTTGCAGCACAATTATACCAAGCATATCTCAATGCCCACCCAGATTTGTGCAAATGGCCTGGAGGATCCCAGAAAAGTCCCATGACTTTAAGTCCTTAAAAAATCTTCAGCTGGAATTTTATAAAAGGTGTTTGGACATTTTGATGTGACACCTTCAAATTGAGGACACATTGTTTTAGTAGTGTTGGTGCTGAGGCGTATATATGGTTGATTCTCTGGGTTTGTCTGCCAGACCTATCCACCCCAGTGACACAGAACAATCAAGCATTTTAGTAGATGGGGGAAAAAAAAGCATAAAACAAACAAACAAA
Source organism: Brachyrhaphis roseni (assembly GCA_903066815.1). Taxonomy (NCBI): domain Eukaryota; kingdom Metazoa; phylum Chordata; class Actinopteri; order Cyprinodontiformes; family Poeciliidae; genus Brachyrhaphis; species Brachyrhaphis roseni. The sequence continues at coordinate 58,569 of CAEFZY010074607.1, forward strand.
ACAAAAAAACCATGGTGCCAGGATTTGATTTGGAGTTGGTCCAGTTAAAACACAAGGAGCAAGAAAACGGCATACATTCCAGCCTGTGGTATTTCTACTCTCCTTGAGATCAGCCTTAACTTTGAACCTGATGTTATGTTGCTGTATTGAGAGTGCAATATGGTCGTGGCCTACCTTAAAAGTATGTATCACACAGAGAACTATACTAAAATGTTGTGAAACTGTAATTTTTTAAGTTGTACTTGTTAACACAGAAGAGGTTATGTTCTTATGAAATACAAAAAAATCTTTTGTAGCAATGCAAATAAATATTTCACCCCTTACAATTCTTCTGCTTTTGAAATTTTAGTGGCTTTTATTCAACAGTAAATTGACATGTGTTATGAGGAAGTTATTAATAAGCAGTAAAACTGAGAACTATTTGGCTGGCATTGTCCTGTTGATCAGGTGCTCTCAGCAATTCATAGCCAGACCGACTTATTGTTGCACAACAACTTGAACTGCAGTCAGCAAATTAGCTCCAACTTCCGCTCTCTACTTCTAATGGGTTTCCTTCTCAGTGGAGCAGTAAACAGGGCATTACTGATGGGAAGCTTGGGATGATTTTCATTCTGAGTTCAATATAGAAAAACCTATGATGAAAATTATGAAGTTACAGATTTGCATGAGGGGGTGAGCTTACTTGGTGTATGTTGATAACCAGATTTTCCTATTGAATGTGGAATTTTTTTTACACGTCTAAGGATATCCTGCAGTTCTGTAAGTACAGTAGTTAATTGCGCAACCAACAGGATAATGTTATATGGTAGGTGGAAATTCTGTCATCACCCTTCATTGTGTTGTGGAACGTTACCCAGAATGTTGTCTGATTGTCTTTAATGAGAAGGTAATACCATGTTATTGAATTATCGTCTAACGGTCAGCGCAGTTGAAGATAAAGAAAGCAGTCAATGTTTTTTATTACATGTAATAACTCAACCAAATGCTAAATGACCAAGCAACTTACAGCTTGTGGTTTAAACTTGCATTATAACGTCACATATGCTTCGCACTTTAGACCCCAGCTTACGTCACAATACCAAGCTCTGTTTTTGTCGAAAATAACTAATCTTGTTTAATTTAGCCAGAAGTGGATGGATCTTGTTTATTTCTTGTTTGTTTCTTACAGTCACTAACTCACGTCACCTTGACGTGTGAAACTGACACTGTTAGAAGTGGATAAAGTTAGTCCAAAGTTAGTCCAAGCATAAAACCTTGCAAAAGCAACAACTTATATATCATCAAATAATCATCACCTTATTTTAAGAAGGTGATGATATGAAATCTGAAAAGTGCGTCATTCATTTGTAGTAAGTGAGTACTGAGTCAATACCAAATCACAGGTTTGTCATCTATCATCGCAGAAATCTTTTTCCATTCAATGCAAAACAGGTGAACTTAGTCAGATTGGATACTCTTCAAGTCTTGTCACCGAACCTCAATTATATTTAGATCTGGACTTTGGTTCCAGACCTAAATATAAGACCAGCAAATGTTCCAGCTTTGGCTGTATTTTTTGTGGTTATCTTGCTTGACAGTGAACTTGCACCAGTATATCTCCAGTATTTTCCTGACTTTATACATTCGCCTTTCCTTGATCTCCGATCAGGTTGAATGTACCTGTTGAAGAAAAGCATCCCCACAGCATGTTGCTGCCACCACCAAGTTTTCCAGATGATATTCTGAGGGTGCTTATGGCAAATTCTAAAGTACAAAGTATTGTCTATGTACCTGACGTACACCTGCTGCGTTTCTTGGTTTCATGAGACATTGACGTCAACCACAGGTTCTTTTAAAAATTGGGTGATTTCCAAATGTGATTTGTTACACTGGATGTTATCTGCTGGTGTCAGATTGCAGTTATTTGCCAGTGGCTAAAATCAATGCTTGCTCATATTTCTATGATGTTGTTGCTTGTAAAGGCACTTGATGTATGAGGATTTCCTTCTTAAGCTTAGCCAGAAATATGCAAACTGAGTAATACTTCATAGAAGACATAGACTCTCACAACTTTCTAAGTAGAAAAGAATGACAATGTGCTTATTCATTTACTCTGACTCAATACAAGCTGCATGCCAGATGCCTTGACAGTAGGGTTGGCTTTACTCCTATCCTTAAATCCTAGAATTTTAAGAATAGGAGTTTTAATAATTATTCAGAATGGAGCATGAGTTGTTGTTGTGCTCTTGGGGTACTTATATGTGATTAACATTTAAGAGGTGACTAAACTTATAATACTTAATTTTGTTATATTCTGTTTTCCAGAACTGCCTAATTATGGCCCAGTGGTTGGAGATGAGTTATGTCCTGTCTAACATGGACGATGAGCGAATCAACTCGCTCTATCCGCCAGACACCGTCCCGATTGAAATCAGGCATTATCTTTGCCAATGGATAGAAGAAAAAGATTGGTAAGACACTGATGCAGAGATGTATGCTCATAACAGCACATATAGTATGTAAAGTATCTTGCAAAAGTACAACCTCTTGAACTTTCCCACATTTAACAACCACAAAACTTCAATATATTTTTATAGAGTCAACCTGTTTGTTTATTTTAATCTAACTGCATCTTTTTTATGAAGGCTTCAGATGTTTCTTCAGAGAATATCAATGAAGACCAAGCATAGCACCATACAGATCAGGGCTAAAGTCACGGAGAAGCTTAAACCCCCCCCCAAAAAAATCCCAGCAATTTTGAAAAACAGTAATCCAGCTCCTGAATTTCTTACTGAGCGCCATAATCTGAGCATAGGAAGAGAGTGGCGCCACAGCAAATCGAAAAAGACATGTCTATCTACCTTAACTAATAGGCATGGCAAGCAGTTACAGAAATTATAGTAAAGTTAATTTTAAAAAGGGTGTTTACTATGACAACGGGGAAATACGGCAGAAAATCTAAAAAACTTGAGTTAGAAAATCTAGAGGGAGACGAAAGAGAAACATTAGCTTCTTCGGAGCTAGCTGATTTTCACTTAATTGTTATGCACTACATCTTGTTGATATATCGCAATATCTAAAGAACAAAACACAATGAAATTTATGGTTGACAAAATGTGAAACAGTTGTAGGGGTAGAAATGCTTTTATAAGGAGCAGTACTGCAGTTTGCTTGTTGTCTGTATGATAATGGATCTATTAGTGTGTGCTTACGCTTTCTATCTGTACGTGTGTGGTTGCATCCTCACAGGGAAGGCTTCAGCCCAGACCAGTCGGACAAAGAGCCGCTCGCGCAGGCTTTACTGAGCGAAGCTGTCCTCCTTTTAGAATCAGTTGCTGAGCAGCAGAATATAGTGGAGAGGATGAAGCTGTTGCAGATAACGAAGAACTTGGTGGGTAGATAATCAGATTCTTTCTCTTAAAAAACAAAACAAAAAAAGTGAAACATTTGATCAAATAAAAACAGTGGTAAGACAAATGTTGTCATGTGATTTTCATACGGAAGGGTTGAACTAGACATTGCTGGATATGTCTGTAAACATTTCAGCAAAATGCTTAAAGACATGTGCCACATATCAGGTGGACCTGATACATGGCGCATTGAAAATCAGAGCTGCATTTACAGATGACTCGGCCAGCTATGGAGTTTGCTGTGATGATCAGAAACATTTTCAGGCAGGAGAAGATGATACTCTGTGAGGTAAGAGACCTTTTATATTTCTTATTTAGAATAGTTGTGACGATCCTTAAGATGACGCAAGATATCCCCCACTTTCCTTACAGTTTCTAATAAGTAATTGAACAGGTTCTCAACCTAATTTTAGTAGTTTCTCCTTTTCTTTGGCTAAGCAGTGTATGTTTTCAAGTATAAATCAAATCACCATAAGCTGCCTGTTATTTATCAAAGAAACTGACCTGCAAGTTACCATACTTTTGATGCTCTCCAGTGCTCTGCAAGTTAAAATAACAATGTTCTGTGTTAGAGGCTCACCCATAAACGGGCAGAAGGGAAGACGCCTGACTTTGAGGATTTGAGTTTCATGAAGAATACAGTGCTTCAGCTCCAGGACCGCAGAAAAAGATTCCACAGCTGTAAAGAGGATATCAACTGGGAGATGGTAAACTATGAAGCTTTCCAAGGTAAGTACTATTTGCTTTTCAGCTGTGTGTTGGTGTATAATGCACCGAAGCACTGGGCTTTCGTATTTTCAACAGTTCTCTCAAAAATGAAGCCTAGGCGCAAATTCAAACTGGAAGACTCTTTTAGCCCCACCTGCATCATCCAGCCGGTGCTTCCTGCTCATCACCGTTCATTAATCAACGCTGGTCCAAGACACGTCACGTCCAATCACTGTCCAAGTCCCAGCTGATAAGGACCACCATCCATGGCGTCTTCCGCTTTCCAGCAGAGCCCAAGCCAGCAGAGCTTAACCCTCCTCCACCCCTTCACCTCCATCCGGCCATATTCTTCACCATCCTCCACCACCAGTGTCGGGTCCCGGGGGGATGACGTTCCCATGAACATCGGGGATGCTCATCCGAGCTTATCGCAAGGCTTGCGATAATTGATGTTCCCAGCCAGGGCCCGAGCACCAAAGATTGTACTACCTGCATGTCATTAAACTCTTCTAATTGTTGTCCCTTTTCAGTCTGAGTCTTTCCAGATTGACATGTTGTATGAATCACTTTAATATTCGGATTATATCTACATAAAAAGTGTAATTAGCAAATTCATGAAGCATATCAAGTATTATAATCCACATATAATAACAGTTATATTTGTGTGCCTTTGCATGTGTCCCTTTGATCTGCTTGAATCCAGTGGGCTAACATTTTCTCACATTTCAGTCAATAATGTTAATACTAAAAAACAAAAACAGCAGAAGTGCTCAGGGTCTTGCTTTTATTTTTATCCAAGAAATGTTGTCTTGATGCCTATGTAAAGGGCACTGAAATGTATTTGTCAGAAATGCAGTGGTATTGTGTGTTCAGTGTGTCACACATTCTAATGTTAATTGTTTGCATCCACAGCCACTCATGCAAAGACTCCATCAGAACATTCACTCAGAGATCTACAGATGCTCTCGAAGAAAATCCAGCAGCTCAAGATAAATCAAAGCAGTCTAATCCGGGTGAGACAGCATTAACGGTTCTTTGAGTCATGAATGTAATGGTATTTAGTTTAACATTGTTTGACTATCCTTATGCATTCTGTCCTTCTGCTAAGCACATCTTCATAAATTAACAGTACACACAAAGAAGATGTAGCTCTCTGGTGGAGACAGCTACAGCTATCTTATTATAGGGATGGGTTTTACGGTAAAGAGCCCTGGCTTTGCAAGGAAGTACAACAGATCTTTGGTTCATAGAACGCTGTCCCAGGAAGTTTTATAATATTTCACATTTTTGTTTAACTCAGTGACGATTACACTCTAAATTATAATCTAGTGTTCCTTTTGATTTAATGAATAAATCAAATTCATACGCTACGTTCCATGCAAAGGTTCTCATTTATAAAACACATACTTAATACTTGTACACTCACACCAATTCATATACGCATACCTACAGCATACCTATATACACTTGCTTTGGAAACAGGCAAAATGATGTATTCATGTGGCTCTCTTTTAACAGTGGCTTTCTTCTTGGCACAATAAAGACCAGATTTATTAAAAGCATGAGTAAAGGTTCTTGGCAGATTTTCCAAGATAAACTGTGGATAATCTCAAATTATTGCTGTTTCCTCTTAGTGTGGGTAGACATCCATGTTCGGTAGGTTTACAGTTGTGATGTACTCTTTCCATTTTCAGGTGACAAACTCAACTGTGCTCTGGTAGATGTTCAAAGTTTTAGATATTTGTTTTACAACACAACCCTTCTCCACAAATGTATCTCTGCTGTGTTCCTTGTCTTCATGGTGCTGTTTGTTTAGTAATGTTCTTAAACAAACCTTCGAAGAATAGGTGGATTTTGTATGCTATATCGCTTGCCTGCCACGTCACAATTATACACTACTTGCTGCTGATATATTGATTTATCCATATACAAATTTACTTTTCTGCTGTAAAGTCTGTTAGCATATTTGTCTAGTTTTATGTCCATTCCATGACTGAGCAGTATTTGGATTTTGGGTGTTAGTGTCAATATATTCATTTGGTTGTTTGCAGGAATGTTTGGGGATGTTCACAGAGACTCTGACCAAGCTGAAACGGTGTCAGGATAATTTCATCGTAAAGATGAATGTATGGCAGTGGGAGCAGCACAAATCCGTTATAGGATATCCTTTCACTGATGACCTCAGCCATCTGCAGAACTGGTGAGATGTTCCCCTTTCTACTTGTGCCTTTGTGCTTTGCTAACTCTTCCTCTTATCCAAGTGAAAAGCATGACATTACATGACAATATCAGATTCTATCTCAATAATCCCATGTATAGTTCCTGGTTTCTAAAAAGGCGTTTTGAAACCTCCAAACACTTTTAGAAAAGTGAATGTTTTTGGTCCAAAAGCAGACTGACTGGAGTTCGACACCCTATGTGATTTTCTTTGTGTTGATGCGAGACACATCAACACAACCTGAGCTGGATGGATGAACATCTCACACATTGTCATGACCCTTTTTGAGATTGGGATTTAAAAAAAAAAAGTTTATTCCGTCTTCATCCTGTTTGTTAGGTCCGAACAGCTGTTTGCGGTGAACAGCAACCTTAGACAGGAGTGGCTGCTGATCCCTGATCTTCCAAAGGAAATCGGAGAAAAACTGACATGTCTTCTTCAGGAACTGATTCAAAGGTACACACCTGTCACACTCACATATTCTCTGATATAGGATAAAGTATTCAGTTCATCACCCCCTAAACCTAATCCCTAACTCTACATCACCACTTCTTCCTATAGGGCCCACACTTTGGGCCCTATAGGAAGCCATTAGGACCCATTGCTCCTTATAAAAAAACCCCCCTCTTTAATCAGAATGTGGTTTGGTTTAGCTAAAACTGGCTAATCTTTCTTGAGTGGTCTGTTTTTGTGGAGAGTAGAAATATTGTTTCGCGAACCATTGGCAATTTTGCTGCAGACTGACAGTGACAGTGTATTGAACGCATTTTTCAGTGTCAGTAACCTATACCAGTTAATAAAAATTAAAAACAGATTCAATAAAACAACTATAAAACATTCTTATAAAGCTACTGACCTTAATAAAATTCCTTAATTTCTGTTAAAAGTGCATACATTGGTGAGCTTTCTTCCATACAGTGTCTACTTGCTTCCTAAAAGCATGTGGACACAGAGGGAGATGGCATTGATTACTTTCCAGTCAAAGTCTGGTGCTGATCCATGATCGGGGTCGTCTGACTTTGAAAGAAACACAATAGCAGTAATCTGCAAATGTGAACATATGTGTGGCTTTGACATGCTTGTGTATAAGACAAATGAAAGGGGGAAGAAAACCCAGGGCTTGGTGAACCAGTGGAGGAGAGCAGAGCATCAGATTAAAAAAATAATTGACCCTGGTAGTTAAAATCTTCATCAACCACCACATAATAGATACACAGATTTTAATTTGAGACATAAAGGGCATTATAAATAAAATTATTATTATTATTATTACTACTACTACTACTACTTATAATACCAGAATCAATAAATCATTGATCAGTAAAGTGCATGTGGCATCATCCACTCCTCTACACACTTTTTAGCTAGATACACTTTGTGAAGAAGATATGTTTTTTTTTTTTGTCATTGACTACATTTCTGTCTTTCAGCTCTTTCGTTGTGGAAAAACAACCCCCTCAAGTCATTAAAACTCAGTCAAAGTTCTCAGCAGTTGTCAGATATCTGCTGGGGGAATCATTGGTGTCTGGGCAGCCTGTGACGATGAAGGCACAAATTATTAACGAACTCCAAGCCAGAAACGTGAACCTTGCATTGTGGTGAGTATCATACAAAGCCGCACTAGATGTTTTATTATTATTATTATTATTATTATTATTATTATTATTATTTCTCTTCTTTCTAATGTTTTTGTAATGAAACAAACATATAAAATTGTGTCATTTGGGTTGTATGTCATTAAAACCTGCACTTAAAATTATGCCAAGAAAACTGAATGTGGCATTTCATGCTGCTAAAATGTAGTAGGATAAATCAGAGCAATAACCTTAAAATCTTGCTGTTCACACTGAAACCCAACTTTCCAGGAAAACCTTAATTTGAGCAGGACATTTAACAAGAGCCATCTCATCTTCTTCGTTTAAATATTTTAATTACCGTAATTTCCGGACTATTGTCGCACGCTGTCAGCCCTGCGGCTTATACAATGATGCGGCTTATTTGTGCATTTTTTTCTAACGGCCACCAGGGGCGCTCGAGCAGAAAAGGTAAGAGTGAGACAGGTGGAATATATGTGTAGAGGAAGACGCAAGTTTAATGTAACGTAACACGTCTCAGTGCTCAGGAGGAAGATGAAGACGGCTCTCAGTGACTTTTACCGGTATGTTTTTTT
>CAEFZY010074608.1:0-29335 GCA_903066815.1 Brachyrhaphis roseni
TGTCTCCTGTCCTCCGTGTCTCCTGTCCTCCGTTTCTCCTGTCCTCTATGTCTCCTGTCCTCCGTGTCTCCTGTCCTCCGTTTCTCCTGTCCTCTATGTCTCCTGTCCTCCGTGTCTCCTGTCCTGCGTGTCTCCTGTCCTGCGTGTCTCCTGATGTTCTCCGTGTCCCTCTGCAGTTCAGTTTGCAGGATCTCTGGGGAAGCTGACGGTGTCCAGCGTCAACAACCCGAGGAAGATGATCGACGCCGTGGTAACGACCCGCTCCGACGACGAGGTCGGTCCAAACGCTACAGGTGAAGACGTCCCTCGGTCCCTCAGGTCCTGAGTCCTTCTGTCTGTCCTTCTGCAGGAGAAGAGGGAGAAGCAGGTGTGGAACAAGAGGCGCCAGGTGCTTTACGCCGTGGAGAAGGTAGGGGGCGCTGTTTTTTTGTTTTGAAAAAAAAACTTCAAAACAACTTACATCAGGTTCACAACTCAAGGTTTAAAGTAAGAGTACACGCATATGGTGGGCAAAGTTACCACATTGTCAGTGTACCAGATCAGTGTTTATAAATTGCAAAAGTTTCTTCAGAAGACATGCAAGTCAAAGTCAAATCTAATAATACAAAAATAGTTGCAGCAAACAGTTATTTGCTGTCTTCCTGTAGCGTTTTGACGTGACGATGGAACAAACACGCTGCAGATTTTACCGTATTAATGTATCAATAATCTCCTCCTATTAGTAACATTTACAATCAGATTCATTGATTCAGTTCCTTTAATCAGATTCTTTTTGTTTAAACCGACTTTAATTCAGTTTGAACCGAATGCAGCATGATCATATTCTGAATTTATTTCTTAACTCAGTGAGAATCGATAAGGAATCAATAAGTTCTGATCAGCTCCTGTCCCTCCAGATGTACAGTTTGCTGCTGGAGGTCCAGGACTTTGAGAAACGCTTCGTCCAAACGCCAGAGGAGGACAGAGACGCTCTGCTGGAGCAACACAAGAGCAACACGGAGCAACTGAGCAACTCACTGCAGGACGGGGACTGGGAGGACAGGTGGGACTGGGAGAACTGGTGGGACTGGGAGGACAGGTGGGACTGGGAGAACTGGTGGGACTGGGAGGACAGGTGGGACTGGGAGGACAGGTGGGACTGGGAGGACAGGTGGGACTGGGAGGACAGGTGGGACTGGGAGGACTGGTGGGATTGGGAGAACTGGTGGGACTGGGAGAACTGGTGGGACTGGGAGAACTGGTGGGACTGGGAGAACTGGTGGGACTGGGAGGACAGGTGGGACTGGGAGAACTGGTGGGACTGGGAGGACAGGTGGGACTGGGAGGACAGGTGGGACTGGGAGAACAGGTGGGACTGGGAGAACTGGTGGGATTGGGAGGTCTGGGAGGACTGGGTTGGTGATATTGACTTAATATTTTTTCATGATATTTTGTGGTAATATTGTCATGATAAATATTTGTTAGATCAGTTTTCTGATCAACTGAATGTCGGTTTTATGAAAACATTCTTTACAACTTCACATTAATCATATTTAAAAATCAATTAATATTTATTGGTACTTTCATAAAATGAGCAGCAAAGAAAACAAACTAATCTAATCAAAACAGACAAGTTGTTTTTTTTTACTATCATTAATTGGAACTTATTGTGACAATAAATAACAAATAGATGATTTTATGAACAGTCGTGTGTGTGTGTGTGTGTGTGTGTGTGTGTGTGTGTGTGGCCCTCAGGGTGAGCGATGAGCAGTGTGTGATGATCATGTCGGTGCGGAAAGGGAAGCGGCTCGTCGCCAGGCTCCTCCCCTTCCTGCCTGCGCCGCAGGCTGCTGCCGTTGTCATGGTGATCGCACGCAACCTCCCCGCCTTGGCGAAGAAGGACAAGCAGGACCAGGTAGCCATCTTTGTTTCCCGTCATCAGAAAACCTGCTGCTGTTAAGACAGAAAAAATATCTTTAACAAAACTTCAACTGTAAAGTTTTGTGTATTTTTAAAATAATTTTTATGCTCTTGTTCAGCTGTTTCCTTCTTGGTTCCTTTGTAAAATAGTTTGTAAATAGATAAAAGCTGCTTGTTCCCTGTGCAGGCGTTGTGCTACCTGGTGGAGCCGGTCTCTGCGGTCATCCAGTCTCTGTCCAGCTCCGCCCTCACAGACCTGCTGCAGGAGCTGCAGGGCAGCGAGGGCCAGCTGGCCGCCGCGCTGCAGAACAAGGTAACGCAAAGATGGAGGGCAGGCGGCGGCTCAGATAGCAGGCAGGCGATGGGCGCTGCGGGGAACGCTCCTCTGTTAGTGGGAGGAAACCAGTTCCATCTGGACCAATCAGATCTCTGATGGAGCTGATTACTAGTTCAACTTATGTGTGAAGTAAAAGTTAAACTCAATGAAAAATGTGGATGTCAATATCCAAACATTGAAAAATAAAAGAAATGACCACAAGAAGAAAAAAGAAAAACTCATAATTAAAACTTTTACATCTGCTTTAGATATTTTCACCAGCAGTTGTCACAATTTTTTTTCACCTGTGCAATGCATGCTGGGTAGATTATAGCGAACTGGAGTCTGTAATGAGGCGAACGTTACGTGAGTCACTTCAAAGTTTTCATGAACCGTTTTACACGAGATTCCTGCTAAAACAAACACGCCTGCATTAGCTAGATGGTACTGCTAATGATGCTAGCACCATTAGCAGTATCTCGTTAGCAGAAGCTATCTTCCTTAGCAGGAACTAACAGAATCAAAACTTAATGGAAGATAATAATGGATGTTTAAAGTCTCAGTAATTCATCTCTAAGTCTTTGTAACAAACTGTCACTAATATATTTGAGGAAATGTTTTCATCCTGATGCTAACCATAATCAGCTTCAGTTTTAGACTGGAACAACATGGCGGCGGCGGCGGCGTGACACTATTCTTATAAAAACTGACCAGTATTTCCTCTGGTTCCTGTCTGCAGTTCGGCGTGACGCTGCTGTTTCTGATCCTGAGTGAAGGAGAGCGCATGCAGAGCTCCGACCCAAACTGTCAGCTCATGGACGACAATCGATGGTGAGTCTGACGGTTGTCCTGCTTCCTGCCTCTTCATCGTCCTCATCATCCTCTGTGTCGGTCCAGGACCGAGTTGGTGTTCTCGGTGACCAGAGAGCTGCTCGGCGTCCCGTCTTCGTCGCTGGCTCCGCCCCTCTTCACGCCTCCCAACCTGCTGTCTCTGTTCTCGCGCTACGTGGATCGGCAGAGGCTGGAGCTGCTGCAGGACAAGCTACAGTGAGTCTTCCTCAGCGCTCTTCATCAGCGCACAGACAAACATGGTGCTGAATGTAAATCTGTTGGTTTTCCAGGATCTCTGCTTCGTCCAGGTAGAGGTTACTACATCATCATCGTCGTCGTCAACATGGCCCCTCCCCAGTCAATGCAGAACTTCTGTGTGTGTGTCAGGGTGTGTGTGTATCAGGATGTGTGTGTGTCAGGGTGTGTGTGTGCTCTCTGGAGGCGAATCCGTCTGGATCATTTAAAGCAGAAGAATCTCTAGTCACATCTTGTTTTTCTGTGTTTAGTCTGATTCTTTTTTTGTGTGTGGGTGTGTGTGTGTGTGTGTGGGGGGGTGTGTGTGTGTGTGTGTGTGTGAGAAACAACCTGAATGATGACAAAAATTTAATCTGCATTTTTAAATATCTTGTTTACAATTATGCCTGTGATAAAATTAAAAGTATTTCTATTATATAGAAAGTGTTTCTGTTCTGCTTCCTGTTTGTGTCATTATTGGTTTTTTAGTTGCCATGGTAACATTGGAGAACCAATGATGGAGATGAGTTGAGGCTGCAGTGATGCAGGAATTAATGCAAAAGGAGCCCTGACCAGGTTCTGGATTAAAAAGCTGTAGTTTTATTGGTCTGATCATTTAATGTTTATCTGATAAAACTGTTGGGCTTTCAGTGTCAGAATCATTAAATAATCAGAAGGTTTACCTCTGAGATGATATAGAAGTAAAATAAAAAGGCTTGCAGTCACATGACATGGTTTTCTCAGACTTTAGACTGATGGCAACCCAATAATTTAACATTTGACATCAGAATCAGCTTTACTGGCTAAGATCATGAGTTAGAAATATTTCGGTGTTAAATGTTGGGTCTGACAGTAGGAACACAAAATGTTGCGATCATAGAGTAAAATGTCTAACAGTTGGATCTAAACTAAACTTATACATTGAAACGGTGGATATTCACTCGGTTTGTCGAGTGAATATCCACCGTGCTTTCACTGAATGCAGTGTGATATTATATAACCGAACGATTCTGTTTGTAACAGTATTGCTTCAAAATCAGTCTGTGCTGGAGATTTTTCTAATACATGTCTTTGTAGATCTCCTGTAGTAGAGGGTGGAGCGAGGTCTCGGATAGTCTCGGTTTGCGTTTCAGGTAATTTGTTCCTCCGGAAAACTTTTCAGAACAGAAACAAATTAAAAATACAGCCGCCCGAACAGGGACTTGAACCCTGGACCCTCAGATTAAAAGTCTGATGCTCTACCGACTGAGCTATCCGGGCTCTGAGCGAGGAGACAATAAAGACTGAATTCATTCCTCCAAACATGGCGGACGATGAACCGCTGGGATTTCTGATTGTTTTTATATTAGGACTCAAACCAAACTGCAGCTCCACTCATCTGTTAGAATCAGAGTTTATCTCTACAGCCGGTCCGTTCTGTCTGCATTTCTGTTAACTGCTAACAAGTTAACAAGCTAACAACAGTACAAAGATCACTTCCGCTTTTCTGCTTCAAAATAAAATACAGAGCGAGTGAAATGAGAGCTAACTCAATTTATTTTAATCGCAATTTAGAGTAATTTTTCTGAAATGACGTCAGCATTTAATGGACAGATGAGCCGAACATCAGAACAGTTTTGTAGGAAGAAGTTTCCTTGGAGAACTTTCTTCACAAACAAACTTTTATGAGATGTAACTTTGTTTATTGAACACCAGATGGCAGTGTTGTACCTGGTTAATTTCTACACCATGTAATGTCTTAATTTCCCACCAGATGGCACTGTTGGTTCGTCTGCTTTTAGAGTTTGTCTTTTCTTTCTAGCTGTTTTAACGTCCAATAATCTGTAGGACATTTTGTTAGGAAGATTGAAAACATCAGCGAGGATATCAAACCAGAATTCTGCTTCTAAAAAACCTGCAAACTTCAACTAATTATCATTTAGATGGACTCCAAAGCAAAACCTGCTCTAGACCTGTTATTTAGAGGCAACCTGTGATAAAATGAACAATGAGGAGATGATCACAGTGAGCTGAAGACTCTGCTGGTTTGTTTTGAGGCTGAAGACTGGGATGTGAGTCAGGTTTGTTGAAGCAGGTGAACATCCAACACCTGGCAGCTGCCAGACTGCAGTTACACATCCCTGCATGAGGAGAATCAGGGAGGATATTCTTTAATTACTATGATGGTAAAAAATACAAATTATGTGAGGTTTCTATTTTCATTGCTGAAGATTTTCACTTGTAAAGTTTAATCCTTTCTTATTTTTAATGGTCTTGTTTGTATAGAAAATAAAAATAAATCAGTATGTAATGTTTTTAGCAGTGACAGTAAGGATATGAAGCTTTAAAAAGATTTACATTACATCCCATCCATTCATTAATTAAAACAAGATACATCAAACAAATTAAAATGTAAATATGTTTCTCAGATTTTAACATGAATTCAAACCTCTGAAGCTGTGAAAAAGTTATTTATGTGAATGTACAGAAAGAGACTGGAGGACAAACCACAGCTGTCCACAAGGTGGCGCTGTGTGTAACTCATCTCCTGACATGTAGGAAAAGCAGCTTCAGCTTCTTCCTGTTTCAAACATCCAGGATTAGAAACCCAACTGGGAAAACGTCACATCAGCAGCTTGTTGGTTCTGCAGATCTGAAAACACGGATCTACACACAGAGTTAAACGCAAACAGGTTCAGAGTCTCACTTCAGAACCAGTTAGCTGCTCCTCTAGACGATTCTGGACTTTCAGTCTTGGAGACTCTGGTAGTTTCATGATGAAGGTCAAAGGTCTGCACTGACATGTTGGATCTACAGCCAACCGTCAACGAGCCGAGCTGCTTCAGCCCGGTTCTATCGTCTCATAGATCCGTTTTCAATCCGACCAACAAAACTAAACCAAACCAAACTAACTAAACCGAACCAAACTAAACTAAACTAAACTAAACTTGGAACAGTTTAGTTTAGTTGCAGCCTCCATCTTCATCCACTGCAGTGAAAACAGAAACTCTGACCTGATCTGCATTTTAGGAGTGGATGTTTTAAAATGGTGCTTTAAGTTTACCCTCCGTTACAATATTAATGTTTTATGTTCGTTGCATTGATAAAATTAAAGAAATGCAATAAAGAAATCAGATTTTTGATGTCATTTTTATTATGAAGATCGACAGAGAAAGGCTCATTTTTTCCTTCTGGAACTCGGAAAAGAAGCAGAAGCAGCAGAACCTGCAGCGTCCTGGAGAGAAAAAGATAAAGAGATTTATCTTTTACCGTCCAAAGGTAAAAGATAAATCATAATCCCGGCAGTCGCCATATTTAATCTGTGAAGTTGTTCTGAAGGAATAACATGTTTAACTCTGAGCTCCGGCAGTGAACTGCATAATACCAGTTAAAACCCGAAATGTTCCGGAAAGCAACAGGTGGCTCCGTGGCGCAATGGATAGCGCATTGGACTTCTAGTCAAGCACTTGAGAGGTGATTCAAAGGTTGTGGGTTCGAGTCCCACCGGAGTCGCATTTTGTTTTCTAGACAATCTCATAAATATATTTTCAGAAGTTACAGACTTGGTTTAATGTGTCACCGAGTTCAGCTACCTTGACAACAACACACGAAGACCAAAGTCAGTTTTAGTCAAACTGAACATTGAAACGTGTTGCTTCCATCGGCCACTAGAGGGAGACTGTTCATGGTTAAACCAAAGGAAGCTGGGAGTTTCTGATCCATCCCGTCATGGCGGTGCTGACAACATCTGTGGCCTTTCTGCTGCATCTGGCTTAAAATAAGATAAACCCAACCGAACCACCCGAGTTTCTGTGGACGGAGTAGTTTCTAAAGGTCTGAGTCCGAATGAACAAATACAGCTAAACGGATTTGTTTAAAACTGCAGTTAACCAAACAGAAACTTACATCTGTTCTTTTTCTAAGCTACTCAGGTTTACAGAAAACAAAATTACAAAATGCATTCAAGAAAAATTTATGGGTTTTTATCATCAGAAATCAGAAACTATGGGAAGTTAAACTTTATCCATCCAAAAAAACAAAAACATCAGATAAATATTTTATTCTGTTTAACAGATAAATTATGTCCAGAAACTGGGAAAGAAATCCTCTTTATTTCTAAAAATAGGTTATTATTTATTCATACTGGATGAGTAATAAAAATGTTAATTATTCTAATTTCAGATGAAGAAAATAATTTTAAATGTAAATGTGATTTTATTAAAATTTTAGAAGGGATAGAGGAAAAGTACAGTTTTGGTGGGCCAGCAGGGGCCGGCGGCGCACCCAGGGCGGTGGTGGGAAGGGGCGCCGCTTCTAACGTTACACCTAAAAAACCAACAATAATTTGGTTTATTTATCCCATCAGAGATAAAATGTGTTCATTTTTCAAAGTCATATTTTCACCATTTTATTCCTACATTTATAAATGTCAGAGTTCCAAACTAAATATCTAATTCAAAAGCTAAATATTTAGTTCAAAATAAAAGCAGGGTGTGTGCTGTGGTGGTGCAGGGGTTTAGCACGGTACACGTTTGGAGGCCTTAGTCCTCGACGCAGGTTCGAACCCCTGTCCCAGCGACTGTTGCCACATGACTTACCCCCTTTCCTCTCAGCCTACTGTTGCAAAGAAAAAAAATACGAGCCACTAGCGCCATAAAAAATAAATAAAAGCTGGGTTTTGCAGATTTCTAGATAAGCTCTGCTGCAAATTAAATATTTAGTTTGTATCTCTAAACATCCAGTTTTTCTTCATGAAGGGCTATAAAAAAACTGTTGCTGTTAATTTTTTACAGTGTAGCTTTACGAACAGCGCCCCCTGCAGTCAGGGCATCGGGGTTAATGGAGACTGACCCCTCCTCCTCCTCCTCTCTGCAGGTGCAACTCAGGTAACCTGAACGGGCAGCAGGTCAGAGGTCAGTGGTGATGATGGTCACGGGCCGGTGGGCGGGGCATCTGAGCCCCAACATGGTGGAGGCGGGGCACCTGCAAGTGGGCGTGTCTACAGCGCAGGCTCTGATTGGCTACATCCAGCAGCAGAAACATGACAGAAATCATTCATCTGTAAAACGCTGAAGATCAACACTTTGTCTCAATGTCTGATCATTTTAATGATCATTTTTATTTCTATTTCTGTGTTTAGTTAATGTTAGTGTCACATTATTCCAGGAACTTAAACATATTATCTTTTTAAAACAATGACAAAACATCAACATTTAACCCTCCATACTTAGAAACATTATAATTGCTACTTTTAGTTATTAAACTAATGGTGGTTTTTGTTGATGCTCTTATTTTGAAATCACACCAGAAATTCCCAAGAGGAGAAGTTATGGAGGCGTGGCTAATATAATCTGTCCAAGTTTTACAGCCCAAAAATCAATCAATAAACAAAACTATATTATATTACAACTTTATTCCTGTATGATTTTATGTCTCATAATTTTGTTTCTTTATTTCTCATCTTGGCCCCAAAGCTGCTGCTGAAAGTAAATAAATAAATACAAGTCTATTAATTTCATCCAATCAGCTGCGGCCTATGATCACATGTTCGTCCAATCAGGTGCTGCCGTTGAGATACGCCCACTTCGTCTGAAGACACGCCCACTTCGTGCTCATTGGCTGAAATAAAATCTTTACATCATGATGATGTCATAGTGATTTTATTCTGAGGCAGAACAATGAGGCATTCTGGGTAAATCTGAGGTTCTTCAGGACAAACAACAACAGACTCCATGAGAAACGAACGGATAAATTATTCTTCCAGTTAGTCTGTTCTGGTTCTGGAGGAAAACAAACATTTCTTGTTAAATAATCTGCATATTTTGCTCCAGGCGGCGCCGTCGGAGCGTTTTACATTCCACAGAGTCTAAAGGTTTCCAGGGAGGTCCACCGGGTTCGGGTCGGGTCGGGGTTCTGCTGACGTCCAACTGATTGAGCGTCGCTCTTTGGGAGAACAAGTCGAATCCTTAAAGGAGGAACAATCCGGCCGGCGATCCGCTGCTCCCGGGTTTCCTGTCAGAGCAGGGCCCCGCCGCCGCCGGCCGGCCGCACGTCCATCAGCGGCCGGCGCCGGGTTATCTGGGAGACACGGGCGCGGCTGTGGGGAAGTGGGCGGAGTCTTGGGGCGAGCCGCAGGGGGAGGGGGGCGTCAGGCGGCGGGGGCTGCCCAGCAGGTCGCCGTTATGCAGCTTCCACAGCAGCTCCTCGTTCTCCATGGACAGACGCTTGTTGACCTTTGACTCCTTCTGCAGGGTCTGCTGCAGGATGGCCTGCTCTGTGGACAGCTGCCTGCAGGGGGCGACAGAGAGCAGAACCGGGTCAGACTTTAGCACCTAACTAAATATTCACCTAAAAAGCTAAAGAAAAAACATGATAAATTGCCAAGCTAAATATTTAGGTAGTGAACTGATTTATTTAGTTTGGAGTTAAACATTAAGTTTTTACAGTGTCTTTACAAACAGAGCAGGAGCTTCGCTTCAGTTTTCACCTCAAGCCGACCTGATGGATGTTCCTCTGGTTTAGCAGATAGCTTCTCCTGGAAGATACTGCCTGCTCTCAACTAACCCTGCTTCCCATCTTCTCACGCTGCTTTTTCTGACTGTGCAACTTTTTCTAC
The DNA here is from genome assembly GCA_903066815.1 of Brachyrhaphis roseni. Classification (NCBI taxonomy): domain Eukaryota; kingdom Metazoa; phylum Chordata; class Actinopteri; order Cyprinodontiformes; family Poeciliidae; genus Brachyrhaphis; species Brachyrhaphis roseni. The sequence continues at coordinate 9,876 of CAEFZY010074608.1, forward strand.
TACTTTTTCCTTCCACCTAACTTTCCATAGATATCCTTGAACAGCGATGAGGTCTTCCGCAGTGACCTCATCGCCCTCGGGGGGTCAGTTCCTGACCTGACCTCTGGTTCTGACTGGTTCTGTCCTGAAACGTCTCGTTCTCCCTCATAACGGCCTGAGATGAAAACAGAACCCTCCTCTTCCTCACAAACACAGCGATGATGATGACTGAGGCTCTTACTTTGAAAGAGCCGCGTGTTTGTCCATCCTGGCCTTGTAGTCCTCGTTCTCCTGATGCACCTTCTTCAGACACTCCTCCAGCCGGACGTTCGTCTCCACCTGCAACACAGTGAAGGTCACAGTGAAGGTCACAGGTAAAGGTCACAGCTGGAGGTCACAGGTAAAGGTCACAGGTCGCCCAGCTCACCAGCTTGTCCATCTCCATCAGCTTCTTCTCCTTGTGGTGCAGCTGCTGGTTCTTGATCTCCAGCACCACCTTGAGGCTGTCCAGCTCCTGCTCCAGGTACAGCGTGTGGGAATCCTTCTGGACACAGACCAGCAGGGGGCGCCAGAGTTCAGCAGTCAACACAAAACAACCTGGATGATCTTCTTCTACATTTTTACTGATTAAAAATGTTGGTTTTGGTGTTTAAACCTGAAATCTGGATAATAATCCAACCAGAGAGTCTGGAAACAAAAACATATTCAGAAAACAGGAACTCTGATCAATTTATTGGTTTTTAACAAAAAAAAAAGTGTAGAAGCCTAAATTCAGTTTTTGTTAATTCAGACCTTTAGTATATATTATGTTTGTATTTCTTGTGGATTTGCATAATTAATTGCAGTTAAGGATGGTAGGGTGTGGCTAAGGAGTGTTAGTTGGGCAGTTGGAGTGGAGCCACAGTTTTTTTTGACCTCTCTCTCCTTTTCTCTCTCTCTTTTTAGACTTGTTTATTATTTTAGAGGAAAGGTAATATTTTGTACTGTTTTTGTTTTCGAAGTAAACTGTTCAACTTTATTAAGAGGATCCAGTCTGGTTTTTGTTTTTTTTGTCAAGTGGACCGAAGGGGAAAGACGGAGAGCGTCAAGCTTATAGCTTCTTAATCTAGGAAACTACAAAAAGTAATGAGAAAATTTGTGAAAATATTTAGTTTGATCATCAAAGTAATAAAAAGTTTTCAGGCTTTAGAGCTTGTTAAGATCATTCTTAACATGTTTCACACTGATGTAAATATTTGATTAACTTTTATCATTAAGTTATAGACTGGAGAACAGGGCTGTCCAAAGTGTGGTCCGGGGGCCATTTGTGGCCCTTGAACTGATTCTGTGCGGCCCCAAATGCAGAATACAAATTCATTGGTTTGTATTCTGGGGTAAAATTATTATACAAAGTAAAATGTTAATATGACAGAAAATATTCATTTTATATATATATTTATGAGGTTTTAATAAATCTCATTTATCCAGAGACTTCTACTGAAAAGTCAAATCAGCTTTTATTTCATTTATTAAAATTATACAGAATAATGAGTGTTTTGAAAGAATTATTCTGTTTTTATACTGAGAATAAAACTAGACGCCTTTCTGTTGATACAAAACGTTTTTTAAATTTTAGATCTGCAATGAAGAACAAAAAGTAATAAAATGTTGATACTTTATTTCCTTAATTACAGTTTTTTGTCATTTTTTTGGTCGGTGGCTAATTTTGGTCGGACTTAGTGACAAAAGGTTGGGCCACAGAAATGGTTAGGATGGGCCAGATTTGGCCCGCGAGCCTCGAGTTTGACGTGTTTTAAAGGATCAGATTCTGGTTCTGAAGCTTTCGGCTGATTTCATCTATAAAAAACTTATTAGAAATTTTTATTCTGGTTTAATGTTGAAAGAAAAATTCCTGAATATTTTTGCTCTGAATAAAGACAGCGCCACCTGCTGACACCAGCTGGAGAGAACAGCTCAGTAACCCTATAAACCTCCTTTGGATCAGCGGTTCTGACCCGGTTCCAGGTTCTGTGTGTTCGGCGCCGTTTACCAGACTTTTGTCGCTCAGGATTCGCTGCCGTCTCTCTTCTTCTGCTCTCAGTTTCTCGCTCAGATCCTCGTTTTCAGCCGACAGCAGCGAGATTTTCTCCTGCAGGACAAACACAGTCAGGATGCGGCGCTGGTTCTGATCCGCCTCTCTGACCCAAACGGTTCTGTCCTCAACACTCCAGATTTTATATTTTTGATATCTCCACCAACAGAATCTCAGTCAGTAGGTCTGATTTTCTCTGTCCATGCTGAAAAGCTAGCTGCGCTAACCATGCTAATCCAAGCTAACTATGCTAATTCTCATTAGTCCAAATCTATGCTAACCATGCTAATCCAAGCTAACTATGCTAATCCATGCTAACCTCTAACATAAAACATGGATGGATGGGGATTTGTTTTTTATAGCCATCTGAATGTTGTCAATGCTCTTATTTTGGAGGAACAATACAGGAAACAGTTGGCGTAGCTCTTACAGCAAGCGACGTTTCGGTTTCCTCCAGCGTTTTCTGCAGATCCTCCAGTTCAGTCACCTGGACTCTCCTCAGCTCTGAAACAGGAAGTAAAAAAACTTTTAGCTTCTGGGACTAAAAACATTCAGGAGGGAGTCACCTGACACACACACGAGCCCCCACATACACACCTTGTACGGAAGTGTCGTACTCCTGTTTCACCGCCTCCATCTTCTGGCTCTGACTCACTTCCTGTTTCCTCCTCTCTACTTCCTGTCGGCTCCTCAGCTCCTCCACCTGAGCGACAGAAGCAACATGGCGACTTTAGCGTCCTGCTGCGGCGTTAGCGGTTAGCTAGTTAGCTGGTTGCGTTGCGTTCTCACCTGCTGCTCCATCAGCAGGCGGCATTTATCGGCCTCCTCCTGGTACAGCTGGTGGACTTTGTCCCACTCTGCCTGGTAGAAACTTTTTAACCTGCAACACAAACAAACATGGAGGTTCTGGTTCTCCTCCCAGCCACCAGGGGGTGCCAAAGCTGCATGTTCAGCCTCATTTCCAGAAAGTTAAAATATCTTGTAGTTATCTCATATTTAAGAAGTTTTTAATATGTTTTAAAATAAATACGACATAAAATAAACTACAATACTAACTGGTTGGTGATCAAACTGGCTCAACACTCGATATCTGTATTTTATACAGATTTTTGAATAAAAATATATACATACACTTTTGAATGTATATTTTATATCATTTAAACAAAAGATTTCTGTTTAAAGTTTAATTCTAGTCGAGATGTTTAATGTAACTGTGGCCTGTTTTGCTTGTAAAATGTGATTTGTTTTATTATTGGAGCATCTAAACGGTTAGGAATGAAGTCACTGGAGTTTGACAAACATGGGCCCCCAACAGCTAGGGCCCCCGAACAGTTAGGCCCCCAAACAGCTAGGGCCGGCCCTGACGCTGCAGGTCTCCCTGGTCCAGCAGCTGAATCAGGTTCTAATTCCTCATTATTTGACTCAGGTGTGTTGAAGCAGAGACTCTAAAGCACGAGGGCCTCAGGGCCTGGAGTCGCCCACATCTGCTCCACATCTTCAGACGTTCCCCTCATAAATCTGCAGGTTTCTCGTGTTGAATGAAGCTCGGTGGTTGAACTTTGACCCTGACGTTTCCAGGTGAGTCCGGCTCGATTCTCACCTGTTCTCCAGCTGAACCAGCTCCTCCTGGTGCTGCTCCTCCGCCCTCCTCAGCGCCTCCTCCAGGTTCGACCGCACCTCCTCCCTCTCCGCCTGCAGGCTCTGGCAGCGCTGCGCCGACGCCGCTGGACGGGAACAGAAACCGGGTTACCATGGCAACGGCAGGTTCGAAGGGAATCGGCAGTTTTTTTGGGAACAACACGGAGCTGCTGACATTCCAGGGAGATTTCTCCCTGCAGCCGGGAACATCTGGAAGTCACTCTGAGGTATGCAGACACACGCAGGCCCGCCGGTTCTGATCCGCCTGCAGCGACACGGCCAGAACCGCGACCCAGAGCCGTGTTGCCGGGGGCGACAGCAGGCTGCAGCGCCGACAGCTCAGTGTGGACGACTGTCACCGCGGCAACGGAGACACCAAGCAGGAGACACCAACGGAGACACCGAACCCGAGGCTGGTTCTGATGAACGACCCGGTTCTGATGGAGCCAAATGTTATTGAACTGAACCGGGTTTGGGTTCTGACCAGCTGCAGGAATATTCCTGTAGAACCACGGAGCAGAATCAACTGTCGGGTCGGTTCTGCTCAACCCGACAGTGTGTGTGTGAGGGGTGTGTGTGTGTGTCGGAGTGTGTGTGTCGGAATGGGTGTGTGTGTTTGTTGGTTGTCTTTAAATATCATATTTAAAGTGTTGATTCCAATTTGCTTTAAAAACCTGATATAAACTTCAAACCAATTTAATCTACCAACGGAAAAAATAAACAATAAACACTTTTCAATAAAAAGTGTCACTTTGTATTTAATATCATATTTGGCTGCTGCTTTAATTAAAAATAACTGACTAAATAAACTCTTATTAGTGGGATCATTTACATTAAATCCTTCTGATCAGGAAATCCATGTGGGCTCTTTCAAAATAAAAGTATGTGCTCCATTTCGCAGGTTTTCTGCCCTGATGCGTTGAAGACGTTCATCATGTTTGCAGGTCGCTGCCTGCATGCAGCAGCTGCTACAACACCACTATCAGCGCTCCCAGCAGCCGGTGCCCTGCGGGCGTTTCACATGCAAATAGGGGTTAGACTGAGCAAGCTGCAGTAGAGAAGCTCTTACCCAGGTCTGCTCTGAGCTTTTCCAGCTCCGACGACAGGTCCTTCTTCTTCTTCAAGGTTTCCTCTCGCTGCAGAGAAAACAGAGGAGAGGCGGTAAGAGGCAGCTCATCATCAGCCCACAAAGTGATTTGATTTTATTCTAGATACAAGAAAAATGTGTTAAAACTTTATGTACTATTTTAGTCGCCTAAAGGCAGGCTGCACACTATTGCTTTACTTATAAATCCTAAAAACAATTTTATTTATCAGAAGACTTCTTGTGGCAAAACAAAAAAATATATATAAAAAAACAAAAGCAGTTTGACAGACAGAAAATATAATCTTAAGTCCGTGATTCACTAGGAAACATTATTTGGGAAATGTGAACACATTAAGAGATCAGATGATTGATCATCTCTTCTTCATTTGAACCGTTCAGTGAAGCTGCAGTTTTTGTTGAAGTTTTTTTGGTTTTCCACCTAATAAATTATATTAAAACACAAACCGGATTTCTTAGATTGTTCTCAAATATCTATAAAAAATAGTTTAAAAACACTTAGCTTAGCTTAACTTCTGTTTAGCCTGGTTCAGTTTAGCTAACGCTAAGTACAATCTAGTTTTCTCAAGTCCTAATATTAATTTGTATTTTAAAGCTTATAGGCTAGTTTAATGCTATTCTGGTCTAGTCAAAGTTACTGAGTTTAATCTGGCTTATTTTAACCTAGTTTAACATAGCTTAGCTTAGCTTTGATTAGCATTGCCTCATATTTTAGCCTATTCAACCCAGGTTAGCTTATCTTATATTAGCTTAGGTTAAATAAAATAGGATTACTTAAGCTTAGCTTAGCAAACCTGTGACTTATCTTGACTGACATTATTTGATCTTTTCTCAGTTTATTTTCCTGTACTTTAGCTTTTGTTAACTACCTTCGCTAATTAGCTTTGTCTAACTTAGTTAAGCCTAGATCACCTTATTAAAAAAAAAAGATCAGCCTATTTTAATCCTGCCTAACTCTTAAATTAGCTTTGGCTAGTTTAGCTATAATTAGCTTAGCCTACATCAGTTTGGGTTAAATAGGATTAGACAGGATTATGACTTATCTTGACTGTAACATTTTTAATCTTTTCTTATTTATTTCCCTGAACTTTATCTTAAGTTACATGACATTAGCCTTACTTACTTTAGCCTAGCTCGTTTAACCTTCCTTAACTCGTGTTTTTTAGCTTAAGCTAGCTTATCTTATGTTAGTTTAGTCAACCGTAACATTACAGTTTATCTTAACATTCACTTGGTTGTTTTAGTTTAATCTTGAGGATGAAATAATCCTTCCATCCGTTATTAACCTCCGTTTGTTTTAAATAATCTGACATAAATCAGATTATTTATGTCAGGTTCTGGACTGTTAACCTGTTGAGTTTTCCAGGTTAAAACCATCCGGAACCGGTCCGAGTCAGACGGGTGAATGTTTCCACAGCAAAGCGGTGCCGTGTCCGGATCTCTGTTTACACAACAGCTCCACGCTGCCGATCCGAACCGACCCGACAGAACTCCTTTCAGCTGCAGGAGATTACTTCTCTGACCCGAAACATTCCTGACACAAAGTTTGAACTACTGAAGGAAGAGGAAATCCATTTAACATTCTTTGTTTCGGTTTTCGTTTAATCATTTCTGATCGGGTTCTAGCAGAACCTCTGCTCCTGAAATGGATCAGCCATTAAAACCGGTTCCTCTGTTTACACTCGTAAACATGAACAGGCTCAGAAAACATCAGAACCACGTTTCCTCTGAAGAGTTTATGCATGAAGAGCCGCTACTCTCCGGAGCCCGATAGAGATCTGGTTCTGGTTGGACGGGAGTCCAAACAAAGCGTCTGAGATAAAATCAGAGATAAGAGATGAAAGAGCAGTAGGTCCGTTCCTCATCCTGATCCCGACCAGAACCCAGAGACTTTATGACAACAGCTGGAAAACTGCCTCCGAGTTTCCCTTTAGAACAGCGACCAGAACCGGACCCACCTTCCGCTTCCTGCTGCGCCGGTTCTGGAGGCTCCGGCTGGACCCGACTGGGGATTTGCTCTCCGTGGTTCCCATGTTTCAGAGTGCAGCAGCTCTGAAGCCTCGGTGCTGCGGCCGCTCCTCCCCTCCTACCTGTTCCTCCTCCTGCAGCCGGGATCCGCAGGAATGCCGGTCATTCCCGCTCCGCCTCGTCTGAAACCGGTGAGTCTGCATTGGAGGAATTCCTCTCTCACCGCCTTCAAAGTTTATTTCACAGTAATTTCTGTCAGGTGATGAGTGGAAGGAGGGAAACTGGAAGCCATGATGGAGCAAACCTGACAATGACTCATCTGTCTCTGAGAGAAGATCTTTGTTTGATTGATCGACTAGTTTTGGTTGGTCCAATGATCCAGATTTTGTTTTCATTGATTGAGACGGAAAACCCAGTGATGCTCTCTGGCTCCCCCTAGAGGCTTCCTGTGGTATTCCCAGTTCAGGACGGACGGTTCCACTGGAAAACCTCCAGGAATCCCTGATCAGTTTCCTCTAAAACTCGGGACAAATGAAGCAAATTAAATTCATACAGAAACAAGGATGGAAACCTAAAGGGCCAATTTAAACAGTAAGACCAAAATCATTTGCTTGATGGACAAGTCGGGTTGCGTTTCTTTAACCAGCCGACAGAGAAAACCAGAGAGAACTCTATGTTCTGATTTTCTATTTATAGTTAAATATAGGAGACGGCAGTTTACCTTAAAGACAGAAAGAAATAAAGGTTTACAAGTTAATTAGACTGTAACAGCTAAATGTTGCAGGATGAGGGCCTGAGCTCCATCAGTTATCCTCAAACGGTAAAATGATTCTGAGTCAGGTCTAATTCAGCCTCAGGTCTCTAACGGTAGCCGGTCGGGTCGGACCGGACCGGACCGGGTTCAGAAGTACCGTCTGTGGGCTCGGTCCGGGTCCAGGAGGAAGATGTTTGGATTCATTTTATGTTTTATAATCATGCAGTTACTGGTGCCACAGTCTGGTTTTTATTTCTGCTTCATGTTGATTTGGATTCTCTGTTCAGCTTGTTGAATATTAAACTGAATGAAAATTAAATGCAACTCAACAGATTACGTCATAATTATCATTTAAAAATTGACGGGCAAAAATAGAAAATGTGAAAAAGACAAGAAAAAAGTCAGAGACATGAGGATCACTGATTCCTCATGCAGCGTTTGGTTCTAACGGGCCTGGACCCGGCAGCGTTCAGCACATCCATCAGCTCAGTCACGGCTCTGTTGCTGACAGATTTCACTGAACCGAAGAGAGACGAGCTAAAGCAGATCAGACTGCTCTAATGCAGCAGAGAATCGTTTTCCTGCAGCAGTCGCAGTGCCGGCCCAGAGAGGTTCTGCTGCGGTTCTGCAGGAAACCTCCAGCCGCCTGTCAGGCAGCAGCAGCAGATCAGGTAAAAGTCCAGGCTTCAGAGAAAACGCACTGCTGCAGAATCAGGAAGGTTATCTGGACGCACAAAGGAATTTTTATTAGCCTTTGGTTGCATAACGACGCCGACTCGTCTGAATGCGGGTCGGGTCGTAAAAGCTGAGATAATGATCGACTTTCACTGCAACACGCGGCGCTAACAGCTCGTCCTGACATCCAGAGACAGAAACAATCAGAATGAATCCCCTGCGGAGGATCAGAGCTGACGGTGTGATTATTCACAGCCCAGCGGCTCGGATCAACAGAACCGGAGCAGGAACAGGTTCCAGCAGGAAACTGCTCCGAGGAACACTTTTAACCTTCGTCTGGATGTTTTTATTATTAGTCAGAGCAAGGCAAATATTTACTGAACAGCTTCTGCATCCAGGATGTGGAGATCCTGCTGCTCCCAGCCAATCAGCAGCCAGAACCAGCAGCCAGAACCAGCAGCCAATCAGCATCCAGAAACAGCAGCCAATCAGCAGCCAATCAGCAGCCAGAAACAGCAGCCAATCAGCAGCCTGCAGCAGCAACAACTGATCAGAGGCGTTTTTCAGACTGAAACCAGCCGGAAAGTCAGAGCTGATTGGGAGTTGATGCCCTGCAGAGGATGGTGAGGGGAGCTGAGATCAGGATCCGATCAATTATAGATTAGATAGATTATAACTATGAACATTACTTACATAATGATTACTGGATTACACAGTTTGAGTTCTCTACTTTGCTTCTGTGGGTCTCGAAGCCACGGATCATCAATGCTTTGTGCTGCACTTGCCTACCAACATGGCGGTTCAGCGGCGCAGATCACTTCCGCTTCAGATTTGTTGGAACTATGATATCCAAAATTAGTGAAAGTGTGCCATCTTAGCTACAGATGATTTCTGTCTGTTTAAATTATCTGTGGGATTTTTCATCAACTCAACCAAAGAAATGAGAGCAAACTGGGTTTTTACACAAGAGCCAGACTGAAAAAGAAAAACTTGGCTGTTGAGCTCTGGGTGGAAGCCAGTTTAAGGGAAGGTTTGTGGGTTTGGATCGGTAAGTATTTCACTGAGAACATCTCAGGTTAATCACAGCCTCGGTGTTGCCACTACGTCCATCATCGCGCTGCGTTTCAGCAGCTTGTTTCTGGGTGAGGACAGAAACCCGTTCCATCACCTACTGACGCTTTAAAGACAGGCTGCTGCTGCGGTTCAGACCGCCGGAGGGCAGGGAGGCGTGGAACAGATATCTGATGGTTTCCACTCATTTAGCTCAGGTTGGTCTGACCTGTAATTAACGAGCCCAAACACATTCGTCTGGAGCAGAAAGGAGGCCGGAAGAGGCTCCTCTGTTTGGGAACATCTGAATCCAGTCAAACGTGACAGATTAGGGATCTGCAGCAGCTCAGCAATCATCAAGCTGCAAAAACTCCAGATGGCAAAGATCCTGTCAGCTCCCAGCTGGAAACCAGCTCAAAGACCCTTTCAGGTCAGAGGTCACGTTCTGCCTCCAGAGGAAGTGCAGTATCTGTTCCTGAGTGACGCGGCAGGAGATGACGGATGGATCGGTGGTTCATCTTGCAGCCTGAAAGCAGAATCTGAATTCTGCGGTCGGTTTTATGCTCATCTGAAGGTCCTGAGTTGTGAACCTGAAGGTTCAATCTGGAGGGGATTGTTGTGGAGTTTCTTTACCTCACAGCTGAGGTGGATCAGAATCTGAAAACTGATATTTACCTTCAGAGGTTATCCAGGCAGGAAACCAGGTGAGCTCTGAGGAGTCAGCACTGAACTCAGGTCAACATGATGCTTAGCTGGATGCTAAGGGTTTCCAACAAAAAAACCTTCAGAAAATGAGTTTCCAGATTTCTCCTCATTTCCATCCTCAGCTGGATTTGATTAGTCTTCCAATCCTGATAACTTGGCGTTGTTGGCGGGATTAGTGTGGTGTGTACCATCGTTCTATAGATCTATAACCCAGACTATATGGGCCGCTTTTACAATGTTACCAGACTAGAACTACCAAACCAAACTGGACACCAAATCCACAGCGCTCAGAAGAAACAAGGCAAAATAGATTTGATTAATCTTCCCATGGTGATAACTTGGTGATGTCTGCAAGATTCATGAACAGAAACGTTCAGCAGGAAAATGTTTCTGTTTACCAGTTTGACCAATCAACTTTAATATAATGGAAAGTTTCCTTACCAACAGTAAAAAGAACGTTAATATCGTCTGTGAGCTTGTTGGAAAGTCCGTTTCGTCCTTGAAGGTTGAGAAGCTAACATGCTAGTAAAACATATGTGATCGTGAATCCATCTGGATCATTCTCAAAGGAATAGGAGACCTGGGAAGCAGAGGAGCCAACCACCGCGGAGGATTCTGACCTTTGGTCCGTTCTTAGAGGAGTTGGTGTGGATTCATGACGGGTCGCCTGGTACCCCGGAGGATGCAGAAAACTTCACATCAAACAATCCAAACACCCTCTAACCCAGTTAAAACCTCCTCAGTCAGAACGTCTTTGGACTTTGGCAACTTTTCTTCCCAGTTTCAGCCCAGAACTTTGTTCCGGGTCGTTTTCAGAGGAACATTAGTTAAAAGAATGATGTAAACAGAAGTACCTCAGAGAACAGATGCTGGATGACAGCGGCCAGCGCCTCCACCTTGCGGTTCCCCTGGACCAGAAGCCTCCTCAGCTGGACGATGGCCTGGTTCTTCCTTTCCACCTGCTCTTTGTTCTGGTTCTGCTTCGCCGGCGCCGCTCCAGGTCGGGATGCGTGCTGTGGCCGGGGCCCGTGTTTAGGGCTGGACCGTGACCCGGTTCTGGCTTTGAGCCCCGGACCGGAGGTTGCAGCGGACCCGGATGTGACGCTGGAGCCATCAGGAGACGGGACTGGGAGAGCTGGTGTTACTGGGATGTTGCCGTTCAGAACATCCGGTACCTGAGGACAGAAAACTTCAGATTTAGATAAAATCCTTTGCTCTGAACCAAAGGAGGTAGTGCTGCTGGACGTACCGGCTCAGCTGGGAGGTTCTGCTGGTTCCCAGTGGTGATCTGGGAGTCGCCGCTCGCGGGTCTCGTCGGCGCCTCCCGCGGCTTGTTTTTGTCCACTGCAAGAGAACGTCGAGGCGTTAGCGTCCAAGAAACGTTCAGCATGGCGTCCGCACAAACCCAAACACTCCTCCTCCAGACATGAGAGAGAAAACAACACGGCCGACCCGCCTGGTTCCGAGGAGACACGCCCCACGCTGCTCAGGCTCACACAGATGCATGATGGGAGACCGAGGTAATGATGGACGACATTAAGCAGTCCATTACCAGAGCAGAAACATTTAGAGCTTCCTCTGAATGCATCCATTTACCGATCGACCGTCAGCTCCTCGGGGTTCTGGTTCTGACTCACCGACCGGGTGGAAACTGCAGCAGTCTGCAGAAATCTGAGCTTCAAATGACATGAAACTGGACCGGACCAATTTATTCCTGCAGCAGGACCAAAAGCTAAACGGTCCAAAAGCAGCTGATTGGATCAGAACCAAGCAAACCAGCAGAACTAAAGCTAAGATATTTTGTCAGTTTGATATTTCAGACAAAAACAACAAAATAGAGTAAAACAACTATTAATCAAACCCACCAGTTCTGAGCTTTTTGCACCAATCTGGTGTTTTATAACCAAAATAACAGATTAAACCAATAAACCAACAGGTTATTAATTGTCCCAGAACTTATTTCCATAAATGATACTATTGCTGTTTAGAGACCGTTTTCCAGTAATATCATGTTAACAGCATAACAATGCAAGAACTTATCATAAACTTTAAATATAAATGAACGTTTCTCCATCTTAGCATCAAGCTGCAGGTTTGATCCTGGAGATCCTCTAAATCAGAAGCAGAGTGAGACCTCTCACTTCTCTGGGATCTGCGTTCCTGTAGCTAGTGACTGAACAGAGCTGATGATCATTTCTGTTGGCTCAGACTTTAAACCAAAAGCTGAGAAGCGTCTCCTTTAGTTTCAGACAAACACTGCCCCCTGCTGGCGGCCGCTGAGCAGGACAACATGACTCAAGCCTGCCGTTTCTCTACAGTTTGGTTATTTTAGGATCAATGTGAATCAATCCTAATTGATCATTTACTAAAAGTTTCATGCCTCACTCAGGGATTCTGGCAACTTCACAGCATCTGAACCAGGTCAGAACCGGACCAGGCGTTCAAGAGGAGCGCTGTCAGATTTAATAACACACCTTTAATTGCTCCAACAGACAGAAAGAAATTTTATAATGAACAGAGAAACACATTGACATCCAGAAATCTCTTTAATATGAACCATAAACCATTACTAATTAAGATCAGCAGGTTTTCATAATGAGCTGCTGCTTTTCTGCTCTTCCTGTTGTGATTGATGAGCAATGGTGGCACTGGGCAGCGCTAACTAAAGAGCTAGCAGCGCTAACTAGAGAGCTGGCTGCGCTAACTAAAGAGCTGGCTGCGCTAACTAAAGAGCTAGCAGCGCTAACTAGAGAGCTGGCTGCGCTAACTGAAGAGCTGGCTGCGCTAACTAAAGAACTAGCTGCGCTAACTAAAGAACTAGCTGCGCTAACTGAAGAGCTGGCTGCGCTAACTAAAGAACTAGCTGCGCTAACTAAAGAACTAGCTGCGCTAACTAAAGAACTAGCTGCGCTAACTAAAGAGTTGGCTGTGCTAACTAAAGAGCTGGCTGCGCTAACTAAAGAGCTGGCTGCGCTAACTAAAGAGCTGGCTGCGCTAACTAAAGAGCTGGCTGCGCTAACTATAAAGCATGAACCATAAACACTAGTTCTGCTAAGCAGATGATTGATTCTGTTTGTTGGTTCTGAATAAATTTGATGTTTTGCTTCTTTTAAACTGATGGAAAATCTGTGTGAAAATATGAAGTTTGAGTTTGTTGATGGGAAAAATGTTCCAGTCTTATTAAAAATTGTGACCCATTTTGATCAACAGATTTTACTGTAAACTTCACAAAAAGCTTCAGAAAACCTGGATAATGATCCAGACCGGATCAAAGCATGAAACCTGGACAGGTGAGGTTTAAGGTGAGTTTGTACCTGGAGCCTCTCTGGCTGAAAGGCAGAGCTGCTGAGCCCAGACTGGAGGAGAAACCAGACAGTTAGCATGCAGGTCCAACAGCACAGAGAGCGAGGAAGAGGAGGAGGAGGAGGAGGAGGAGAAGGAGGAGGAGGAAGGTCAGGAGGAAGAGGAGGAAGACGAGGAGGAAGGTCAGGAGGAAGAGGAGGAAGGTCAGGAGGAAGAGGAGAAGGAGGAGGAGGAGGAGGAAGGTCAGGAGGAAGAGGAGGAAGGTCAGGAGGAAGAGGAGGAGGAGGAGAAACATCAGATGAACTTTCAGTTTTAAACACTTTGTTTTTCCTTCATGAACCTTTAAACGACGGTTCGTCTGCAGCAGCATTAAGGTTACATTAGCTACTATTATTATCACTGTTACTGTTCTGGTGGTTCTGTTGGACCCAGTACGATCAGAACTGTTCAGAACTTCCTGCAAATGGAGCGGCTGGATGATCTGACTGCAGGCAGAAACACAGCGGCGCCTCTTACTGCAGGCCTGTTGCCACGGTAACAGGCGTGCTCTCGGTGACCCGTTTGCATCCAACTGGACTCAACGGTTGCCTAGCAACAGCTTCCTTTCTGTCCTAGTTTTTACCTGCACGGCGACGACATAAGGAGAGCCAGAAGTTTACATACGCCTGATAAAAAGACACGGCCAGTTCTTGTTCCTCCGGTCCGAAGCCGGATCAGAACCAAACGTCACAATAAATTATTTCAGTTTCTCAAAAGGTTCAATGATGAGAGAATTTGTTTTTTCTTCCTGCAGTAAATCAGCAGCACACAGCATGATGCTGCCACCACCATACTTCAGTTAGGAAGCATGGAGAACTGGACGTCGCAGCCGAACCGTCCAGTTCAGACGTTTCCAAACTGCAACCGGGCTTTTTCAGTTTGTTTCAAAGTTTAAATTCAGCTAAAAAAATATTCAACTTCTGTCCTCAGTATCAGTTTCCACCCCAAAGAGGGTTTATCGGTGACCCGGCTGCTGAGAAAAGATGCGTTTACTGACCAGAAAAAGATGGGATTATAAAGCTTCTGACTCAAGAAAAATACATTTCTTTAATATCCCAGTTTTCTGCAGTGAAAGTCTAATTTTCTAAAATCTGCTCCAATAACAGCTGATTTCAGTTCATATATATTTGTTTCTACTTAAAAATCATAAGTTTATCAATTATGGGAGAAAACCGTCTAGAATCTGGTAGAATTGTAGGAAAGTTATTTTAATGTTCAGGGATTAATGTCATTAAATCTTAAAAACAATTTAGATCAAACTGATTTTTACATTTCAGTGTAAAAATATAAAATAAAAATTATATAAATGTTGAGCCAGCAGCTTCAGATTTGAAAATAAAAGAACATCTCCAGCGTAACGATCTGTTCTGGGCCGTGGGATTATAATCCAGCAGCAGATTACGGGCCGCCTCAGCTGAACCGCTGCAGCTGGATGACTAACCCTGACCTACATCCAGCGGGGAAACGGGTCTGTGGATCCTGACCCAGAAAACACGCAACGGCGGCCAAACACGTGCCGCCGCGCTCAGCTGGATGAATCCTCCCAGAGAGGAGCCGCTCTGAACGGAACCGAGTTCATCTGGGCCAGAACCCAAACACCAGCTGGAACACGGCTCTTAATCCAGATGAAATGTTCAAGATGGAGTTATTAACCACTAATCTGGATGAGAAACATGAAAGCAGATAGGATCTGAAATATTTGGTTCTGACCAGAATAAACAACAATTTACCGTCCAGAACCAGAATTTCTTAAAAATCCATCTTACAGTTAAAGGGCCGGTATCACATAAAATCTGTGTTTTTAATCTATCAATCATTTTAATGTTTTTCCCTCATTGGAAATCTTAATCTCCATGGCAACCAGTCAGCTGCTAAACACCTGGTGGACCTAGCCCCGCCTCCGAGGCGCAGCTCCTCCCCCACAGCTCCTTCAGACTAGCCAGCAGCAATTAGCAAACAGCTGCTGAGCTCATTATAGGAACTGCTGCTCAGAGCAACGCTGGTAAAAATGTTAAAGGGTTAATAGAGGAGCCATGTTGAGACGACAAGGCATTAAATCAGGAAGTCAAATATCTTTTAGGTAATATTTGACACATATAGCATTTTAATAAAAACTGACAATCATGTAACATAGTTACATGATTGTGCTATAAAATGGCCGCCATGTGCCTGGAAAACGCCTGATACCGGCCCTTTAAATCTTCTGTTTAGTATCAATATTTGACTGATCCAACCAGTGAGATTAAAGGTCCAATCTGTCAGAAACGCTGGCACCTGGTGGCTAATATGTAAACCTGGGCTCGCGGTAGGACGCTTTGGTAACGGACTACCAGCGTAATGCAACCACTGCTGCCTCAGTTTAAACTAGCTAAAAGGCTAAAGGCATGTACTGATCTACTTCCTGATTCAGAGCTTTACTTCGAGGTCAAAGGGCACCAGACACAACACAGTTAATAAATCTGTGCTTTAAAATATAAAGAAATGTCTGAACTGAGGCCATTTTCACACATTCAGATTCATCAACACCTTAAAGATTGTTTAAAAAACTATGGAAAGAAATTTGTTCCAATATTACTGCAAGCAAAGAACACATCTAAAAAGTGTAAAGAAAAAAATGCATTTTAAAAATAAAACTTTGTAAATTATTCTCAAATGTATTGAGTTGTTTTTTTTCCTCCAGGTCCAGAGCTGGGATTAAACATGGCCGCCCAGAGATTAGCCAATCTGTTTCAGATTAAAACTGTTTGGCTCCTCAGATTTCTCTGAACAGAAACAGAAACTCTGTTTTCTCCCGAGCGATTACTGAGGAAGAGGAGGAGCTGAAGGACGGAGCGCGTCCGGTTCATGTGCGGGCCACATGGCGCCGCTGAAACAGCCGGCGGCCATCTTTATTTGCCGCTGAGCCGCTCGTGCAGAAAGCGTTCACGCTCGTCTGTGTGAACACAACTGACAGGCAGAGCTAAAGGGACGATCCACACAATACTGCAGGCAACAATGGCTGCCGAGGAAGAGGAGGAGGAGGAAGGGCGGGGAGGTTTGGGGTTATACATCACAAACAGCGAGAGGAAGAGGATGGCTGCTTCATGATGAAGATGAGAGGAATGAAACTTAAACAGATTAAGAACGACGACCTGATCAACCAAGAAGTCGCTGGGTGTGGCGCCTTAAGCTCCGCCCACAAGATGGGGGAGGCGGTCGCTATGGGGACTAAAGGAGGAGGGAGACTGGGACAAACTGGGACAAAATAAAACAGACTGGGACAAACTGGAGTGAAGTGGGTCAAACTGGGATAAACTGGGAAGTCCTGAAATCTATGAAAGTGACAGAGAAGAGGATGAGACAGAGGACAGTGGTTGGATGGTGGTGGGATGGTGGTGGGATGGTGGTTGGATGGTGGTGGGATGGTGGTTGGATGCTGGTGGGATGGTGGTGGGATGGTGGTTGGATGGTGGTGGGATGGTGGTTGGATGGTGGTGGGATGGTGGTTGGATGGTGGTGGGATGGTGGTGGGATGGTGGTTGGATGGTGGTGGGATGGTGGTTGGATGGTGGTGGGATGCTGGTGGGATGGTGGTAGGATGGTGGTGGGATGGTGGTGGGATGCTGGTGGGATGGTGGTGGGATGCTGGTGGGATGCTGGTGGGATGGTGGTTGGATGCTGGTGGGATGGTGGTTGGATGCTGGTGGGATGGTGGTTGGATGCTGGTGGGATGGTGGGCCGGCCAGGTCCAGACCTGCGTGGAACACCATGGTGTTTTTCCTGCATCCTGACAGAAGCTGCAGGTTCCGGAAAAGTCCTTTAGCCGTCAGCTTCACATGGAAGTTGGACAGGGAGAGTCTGGGAGACCAGAGCATCGTCTCGTCTCCGGGTTGTCTCCGAGTCGTCTCCGAGTCGTCTCCGGGTCGTCTCCGGGTCGTCTCCGGGTCGTCTCCGGGTCGTCTCCGGGTCGTCTTGGTACCGGGAGGATTGAGGTCCTCAGGATAAATCAGCACCAAGGTTCTTTCTTTCCTCAGATTAAGAAACGTTCAGCCAAGATAAACTTGGGGTACCGACTGACTGGGTCTTCGTCCGTCCGTGTCTTTGTGTCTCTCTGCTTTCGCCAGGTGGGTCCAACTGAAGCCGAGTTTCTTAGATTCAGAGATTCATGCAGGAATCAGAGTCTATTAATCCTCCAGCTGCTCTTCGTCGCATCGAAGCCACAGTAAAACACAAATGTACGAGGAAGAAGAGGAGGAAGAGGTGGAGGAGGAGCGTGTTTCTGTCGTACGACTCAGAGAGGAGAGAGAAAATGGCGCCAAAAATAGTCGGCTTCTTCTGCTTCGTCGCTCAGGTGGAAAATCAAGAAGAAGAAGAAAAGAGGGAGAGAAACGGAGATGGTGGAAGAAGAAATCCTCTCTGTGTTCCCTCAGTTTGTTTTCCGATTCACACAAAGACGAGTGAATGCACCACCCCTCTGCTGCTGCTGCAGCTCTGCTGGACAAACACAGAGAGGAAGAGGAGGAGGAAGAGGAGGAGGAGACAGGATGGAATAATCTCCCTCCACTTTCCCTCCATTTAAAAAGCCATAGATAAATCAAACTGGCGATGAAAGAAGCTCAGAGGAGACTGAACACACACACACACCAACACCCCCCCCCCCACACACACACGCCTCTGCCAGCAGCAGGTTGAGTAGAAAAGACCCAAACCAGTTGGCGGTTCAGTAAAACTCTTCCAGGGACAGAGTGGACATGAGGACAGACAGATGTCTTCTTTTATTAATCTAATCTGACTCAGTAACTAGTATTCAACCACATGACAATTCCTACTCCAGTAATCAGATTACAGTTACCCATTCAAGTTACTCTTATTTTCCTCAGTAAAAGCATCTATTGTTGTTTTGTTCCTGTGATTCCGAGAGAAACGTCTCGGATGAAAAACCAGCAGACAAAAACGATGGATGGAGGAGAGAGAGGAGCGTTTTCTACCAGAAAAACATTAAATATTTAGTTTATATCATCGCTAACAACGACGACATCAAGGTCACAAAGTGCTGCTGTTAGAGCACGAAAATGTATACAGCATGAAAAACAATTACTTTCAAAAATGTATTTACATTGTTTTTAGGTTTAAAATGAATGTTTAAAATTAAAATATTACGATTTTATATTTTTATTGTAAACATTTTTACAAATCAGCTCAAAGCAGCTGCGTATCAGGAGCAGATTGGCACCAGATGGACAATAATAAGAGTCTTCCAACTTATAAAACCATACAGCTTCCAAAATACTGCATCAGTATTTGAATAAAACTCTTGGAGTCGCAGCACGGTTCAGTCAACATGACAGAACAAGACCCACCAGGTGGTGGCAGCAGAGAGCTGTGACTAAAATTCAGGAGCTAGCCGTTAGCGAGACGCCATTAGCGCGAGACGCCGTTAGCGAGACGCCTTCCAGCAGGAAAACAGACTTCAACAAGCAGCCAAAGATATTATGGGATGGATTAGATCAGAGCAGATTCATGGGTTAGAATTTATATTTTAGTAATCGAGTAATCTATCGATTATTCTTTCGATTAATAGAGTAATTGGATAAAAAAAATTGCTAAAATAAAATATAGGTAAATTTGGCATAACACCAGTGTTACTATCGGATATCAATATCACTACAATTTTTCACATTTGAACAGTTTAGAAAATTAACCCGGAACAATAATAGCTCACTTTCTAAGTTAACCTGAAAAAAAGTTATACAAAAATCTGAAATTATATTCAATTTAATAATAAAGAGACAGGCTGACAAATATGCTTATTAAAAAAAATTTCTATACTCCAGCTTTTACTTTGTGTAATCATCTTCAGTCAGTTTAATAGATGAAATCTCACCTTGCACCATACCTGTCAAGCTTTGGGTTTGAGAACCAATCACCAATCAATAAATGTCGCCTGGAGCGGGAGGGAGAGGGAGGGTATACATACACTACATAAGAGAGGAGGTGAAGGGGAGGAAACAGACCAGGGGACAGACGAATGTAAGTCCAGGGGGGAAGACGACCGGTAGACCAGGGGACAAACGTAAGAACGGGGGGTAGCAATACGGGATATTTACAGCACCTTTGTTCATCACACTCAGAAACTCATCTACCAGCCATGTCCCATGAATATGATTTCCGCCACCCATTTGTTGAGACCAGGA
>CAEFZY010074617.1:0-11041 GCA_903066815.1 Brachyrhaphis roseni
GCAACTGTGTGGTCTACAAGGAGTTGGTGTTTGGCTCCTCTGCTATTTACCCCGATGCCCTTCTGTGTCGTGCTCATGTATTTATATATATATATATATATATATATATATATATACAAAGGACAACTAGAATACTCATTTAAAAGGCATGTAACACCTTGAAGTTGATGTGTTTCTAACTATCAATTTTGTTTGCATGCACAAAAGAGTCTTTCAACACAGGGTGCCACATTATCCCAAATCCAGCTCGGCAGGTATCAGGAGACTGAGTCAGTCTCCTGAGTCATTTATAAAATGGCTTGATTAGGACCAATCTGATACCCAGGATACCATTAAGACATATCTAAAATTAAACAAACAAATAAATAAACTGATGAAGTTTTCAGGAATCAATAGTACAGCTCATTAAAGAGAGATTAGTGGAGAAGGTCTTTAAACTTTAAAGGCCTTTAAAGACCATCGAAGAAATGTATGTGTCTCTCTTTTAAACTGTTATTCAAAGCCATTATTCATCTCTCTTATTTGCTTAGTAAAAGACTATAGCTGCCCAAACATACCCTATATAGGAAATAAAAAAACTATACATTGGAGTAACCACTCTTCTCACTCAGATTCTTCCATGTGCATGTAAATGTGCATTTAAACTAATGTTTCTACTAAAGACCTTGCCTAAGATTTAACCCTTTTGCTCCTAGCCTCAAATGAAGATGATACAGTGAAACTTAAATAAAATAAATGGATGATGCAAGAATGATTATTTCTTATATAGGTCCACTTTGGATAATTTCAAAGACATTACAAATCCATTCATTTTGTTTGTAAGTTTAGTCCTTAAGAAAACTAAATGGGCATTTTTTTCAGAATAATTATGGATAAATTACTCTCAGTTAGTGCATAATGCAATTAAATCAAAGAGAATAGTATATTCAAGTTTTGCCACACTTTCCACTTAAGATCTTTGCCAATGTTGAAGTTTTTTTAAACTGAATGAGAAAATGTGGCTAAAACCAGTAATTTTATAAGACACTTGTTAAGAATATATAATGCACTGTTCTTGTATAAAAACGAATCATCCCACCAGTACTGCAGGATTTTTTTTTGTTGTTGACCTAAAGCCAATAGGATGTGGTGATTCAGTGCGCCACAAAGTTTAAAAACTCTAATATATTCCAGCTTTTATAGATGAGCAGCACGCATTACATTTTCAGGATGCTGTATGAGAGCAGTGGCATAATCACTACAGGATGTGCTCATTTTCACAATAAGCTGCTGGCTTATTTAACAAATTGCTCGGCATCTCCATAGAAAGGGATCATATTTGATCCCTTAAAAGGCTTTTAACTTTTTCTGTTTTCATCTCCCTAAGTTAATCTTATTGTTTTACTTTGGACCTCAAATATCCTAATCCATTTGCTCTCTGCTATGATTTCTTTTCTTCTGAAACAGCTCTGCTAGACGTTTTATTGGCTGGAACTGACTGTTTGGTGGCTGGAGACTCGTGCTCCAGTGATGAGACTTGTAGTCCGCGCCTACGTACTCTGCGGCAGTGTGTGGCCGGCAATGGCAGCATGAAGCTGGGCCCCGGTGCCAGAAGCCAGTGCGCCAACGCAGTGTCCGCCCTCCTGTCCAGCCCATTACGCGGCTGCCAGTGCAAACGAGGGATGAAGAAGGAAAAGAACTGCCTCAGCATCTACTGGAGTCTTCATCAGTCCATCATTCATGGTCTGTAATTTTTTGTTTTGTTTTAGAAAGAATGTTTTAATAAATCAAAGACACAGTGACTGACCAAGTTAAATGATTCATTTATGAATTCATCCTTTGGGATCTTTCAGTGACTAAATGTAAACATATTCATTTTCTACATTTTTGCTTCATCCTCTGATCATTAATTTAGGCTTTTTGTTATTCTTTCAGGACTCAACCTTGTGGAGAGCTATCCCTACGAAACAGTGCAGAGGGATTATGATTATGTTCGCTTGGCTTCTATTACAGCAGGTAAGCTAGCTTCCTCTTATTACCTTTCTCCATGTTGTTTATAGCACTTCATCCTTCAAAGATATTTTGTTGTGGGAATAAGGCACATAATCCACTGACTTCCCTGAAAAAATGCCTAAGACAAACAAAGATCTCTTGCAGTCATCTAAGAAAATGTGTAAATATTTGTATAACTTCCAAAATCAAAGTTATTTGTTTGGATTGTGAGTATTTTTGGATACAAAGTTCCTTTTTATTCCCGACTAGAAAAAAACATAATAATCTTTGTGTGTTACAGCATGCTAATGGGGAATTTGGTTTAACCACCAGACTTTTAGTCATGCAGTATTTTAAATCCTGTGTTTCCTTCATAGCCTAGGGCTTTCTAAACAATAAAATCACAGAACATATTAATGAAACCAAAACAAAAATAGAGAATATTGGACATTCTATTTCTGGTAGAGACAAAGATTGCAGACAGATAAAGTTAATTAGCATTTATTTTATTTTACAATAATGTCAGGGATCCTCAAAGAAAAATAATTATCTGCTCTTTTTGCCAGTTCTTCTTCCCATCCTCAAACAGCCCTAAAAATGCTATGATGATATGAAGATCCAGCCCACTTTTCATACAGAGCCCTTCTCCACTACTTGTGTGATAATAAACTTCTCACAAATGCTCTCACACCCAAGTCAAGTTTGATATAAAAATTTTAGATGCTATTTGATTTTGCCTTTTTAGACATACGTTTGATGGTTTCACACAAATTTTTCATCCAGCAAAACAGTTTTGTCCCTGTGATATTGTCTTCTAGATTTAATTTAATGAAAGTTTCTTTTCAGGAGCAATTAATTCCTATGAAATAATAAGATTTTTTATGAAAAAATCTCTGGAATTTTTGAAACTCATAAATACAGGACTTGCGTGGTAAACTTGACTTTTTATTCAATCAACCTCAATGGGAAAAATCCCAGACAAAGCATTGAAGAAAGGTGGCAATTGAGCAGGATTTGTTTTGGAACTCTTGCTGAAAATAAATCAGAAAGTGCTTCTGATTTCCTTTCAGTGTTAGTTTATGTTTTGTTAAGGTTGTCCATACTTGTCTTATCCTGCCCATATACATGGTGCAGACTAAATTTTACAACAAATGTGGAAAACGTTTTGAAATAATTTTATTGTGGTCCTATGTATGTTTCAGCACTATCTGCAAGAGTCTTGGATGGCTGTGGTTTTTCTTCTGTTAATGAAAGTTCGCATGAACATATTTAGGTCAAGGAAAATATCTCAGCACAAATGATGAGTAATTTGAGTAGCTACCACAGGTCGTACCACGGGTCGTACTTATTTACATAAACACAAAACTTTCTTGATATATTGCTATTACTTTTCCGCTGACTTCTTGACTTTGAACTTGCTTTCATCCACAGACTCGGACGTTGGCATGACAACTGTGAATCGGTGCCTGGATGCAGCCAAGGCTTGCAATGTGGACGACTTGTGCCAGAAGCTGCGCACTGAATACGTCTCAGCTTGCATCAAACCTACTGCCAAATCTGGCTTGTGCAACCGGCCTAAATGCAACAAGGCCCTACGCAGGTTTTTTGACCGGGTTCCTGCCGACTACACGCATGAGCTTCTCTTCTGCCCCTGCACGGACACGGCGTGCGCTGAGCGTCGGAGGCAGACCATTGTGCCAAGCTGTTCCTATGAAAGTGGGGAAAAACCTAATTGCATTACACAGAAGAAGATGTGTGATGCAGACTATGTTTGCAGGTTAGAGCAGAGCAAAATTGGAGCATTTTATTGTTTTGCATACATTCTAGGCTGTAATAGAATTGCAATTCCCAGCTGTTTTTAGTAAGCAGTAACTGAATAAAGAGTAATTCAATCAGCAGAATGGACGACTATTTTACCTTAAAGCTTTCTGCCACCATTACATTAACCACCCCAGAGAAAGACTGTTGGAATAACTTGTTAAATATTTAGTTCAGACAGAGAAGCAGATGGATCAGAGTTATTGCTCATTGCTATCTCCTGTGCATGGCCATTATTTTTCCTCAGCCCCATTACACTCACAGGGCTTTACTAATGATCCCAGGTCTGGGGGATGAAATATATTATTTTTTCTATCACTTTCTGTCTACAGTTCAGTAGTTTCAGTCTCTTTAGCATTGCAAACAATATATCTTTCATGTCATGTTAATTAAAGATAGAGCGACATAATTCATTTAAAAAACTGGAGAGATTCTTTGTGAACTTTGCAAGTTTCTGTCATGTTCCTGCTGACTTGTGCCCATGTTGTGCTTTTGCAGGTCTCGTCTGGCACAGTTTCAGTTTGACTGCGAACCCTCAAAAACATCTGCCAGTGGCTGCAAGGAGGGGAACTATGGAGCGTGTCTCCTCGCCTACACAGGGCTTATAGGTGGGCAGACATTTCAGATGTTACTCAGAGAAGGAAAACATGTGCAAAACAAAGCAATATAATAAATGCTGCAGGAGAAAATGGTGATGTATGAATGGAGGTGTGCACCATATGTCGTGTGAGAGATGGAAAGAGGTGAACAGATAGGAATGAGCAGAAGCTTGCTTGAAGAGGAATTAATGTACACAAAACACATTAGGAGTGAGTGGGAGACTTGATTAAAAGAAAAAAAAACTATAACAAAACAAAAGTTCACCGTGAGCATCTCTCTTGGTAAAAATATATATACATATGTTGAAAGGCCTTTTATATAATGTAAGGTGCAATCATTTTTATAAGACTATGTGAAAGGAAAAGAATGACTGCATCATTTCCCACACTGACCTAATGCATTTCAATAACTTTAAATAGTGCCCCTTAGCAGAAACACTCACTTGGCATTTTCAATCCTGCCTTGTATGTACTAAAGCAATTGGAAACTCCCCTCCCCCATAGTGATAAAAAACACAACCAAGACTTAAAAAGGTGGAATTATAGTATTAAAACAGCACACACTCTCTCAGACTTCTAATATTACAATAGTATTATCTCCTCACAACAGAACAGGAAATGCAGTGTCCATTAATGTTTAGAAAAAAAAATAAAGCAGTATGAATGCAGTGTAACAATTCTGAGAATAATGAATATTTAATACTAATCGAACTCTGGTGCTGTCTGTCTGCAGGAAGCACCATAACTCCCAACTATGTTGACAACTCTACATCCAACGTGGCTCCATGGTGCTCCTGCTCACCAAGTGGAAGCACGAGGGATGAATGTGATCGCTTCCTGGGATTTTTCACAGACAACAGCTGTCTCCGTGAGTCCATAGCAACTGAACACTTTTAGCATCTATCTAGAGTGCTTTGGAAACCTTTTCATTCTTCATCACAACTACAAATTACAGAGGGTTTATAGGGACTTTATGTGAAAGTCTTACATAAAGTAAGGCTACACTCTGACAGTGTCCAGACCTAAATTCAGTTAAAATTATTGTTACAGATGTTTTCCTTCCGATTTGACTGAGCTTGAGGTGTTTTACTTCGAAACATAGGCAAAGATTTCCATCTGGAGATGTTCAAAGTCAGTAGAAAGTAAGATTACAGCTGCAATCTCAGCAAAAAGTGGTCATACAAAGAACTAACTCTGGAGCGTTGTGAACATATGCATACATATGAATGGTAGGCTTTTCAGATTTCGATCTTGTTGATCTCTATTGTATGTCATAATGTGTACTTGTAATATGACAAAATTGGAAAAACATTATTAGGGTGTGAAAACATTTTAAGACTCTACAGTATACTCTCATTTTGTCTATTTTGGTGAGAAATGAGAAATTTAGCACATCGTTTATTTCTGTTTTGTTCTGACTCTTGCTGTTTATTTTCTGGCCTCGGGCCCTGGTTGTTAAACCCCTTTGGCTTTAACTGACTGTACCTAATTAGACACAAAAGTCGACAAAGTGAATGTCATAGGATATATTTTGATGAAAAATGTTGTAAAACAACCCTGAACTGATTTAAATATGCAGCAGGTTTCTAAACTACAACATTATGGTTATAAAATATTTGTCAAGCTTCAGTTTTTCCACACTCAGAAGACCTTGAATCTGAAGTTGAAGCTCTCCTCACAAACTTTGCTTTACTGGAACTCCATTGTAAGCTCTCTGCAGTCATACTGAATGACCGACTAAGCTTTTAGTGACTGGTGCAGAGTTAGTCAGACATTTTTCCACAAAGAATATTAAGGAGACACTATTATTTCAACCCTGTTGGACATCTGCTGCTGATCATTGCATAATTAGTCCTTCAACAATAACTGCTAAATTAGAGAATGGGCAGACAAAAACAGCAAACTGCAGCTACAATTCAAACAGATTCACCAAAAGTTGACTATGAAAGACAGCAAAAACACTATCTAGATTGATCATTCTTGATTAAAGCTGTAACATTCAGTTCGTAGGGTCAGAATTTGGCATAAGCAGCATGAAATCATGAATCTGTCCTGCCATGTATCAGTGTTTGAGGCTGCTGGTAGAGGTGTAGTGGTAGGGGTGACTTAGTGGACCCAAAGTGTGCTGCCAAGTGAGGACCATAAGCAATCTTAGGGTTGTTGCTGAACTGCCATTTCTTTGTAATAACTGTGTGTTCATCTTCTGGCAGGATGATGCACCATGTCACAAAGCTCAAACTGATTTCTGTAGTATGACAATGAATTCACTGTGCTCCTGTGGTTTCCACAGTCACCTGGTCTTAATCCAATTGAACACCTTTGTGATGTGGTGGAACAGCAGATTTGTGTCAACGATGCACAGCTACAACTCTGCAGTAGCTGTGTGCTGCTATCACGTCATGACTTAAAATCTCTGAGAAATGTTTCCAACACCTCAGTCAATCTATACCACACAGAATTAAGGCAGGTTTGAAAGCAAAATGAAATCCAACCTGGCACAGTATACCTGCTGTTTTTTATCCTAATCAGATTTTACAAAGAAATAACTTAAAGCTGCCTGAAGAATTTAACTTGTTTATGCTGTATAGCTTCTGGACATACTTTATTATTATGTATGATAAGCAGCTACATAGAAACAAAAGATAACATACAGCTCATTGTGATTTTTGTTTGTCTGATACTCTTTTAAATGCATAATCACACTGCAGAGCAAATTCCTTTATTGAAGGAAACAGAAAAATCATATTCACTAATCAGAGTGAATCATACAGATAAGCTGAAACAGGAAGAATTCAAATAGACTTGATGTGAAAATCAAAGAGCGCTTTGTGGCTGCAAAAAGTGATAGGACAAAGTTGTTTGGATTCTGCTAGACAGATGTTTCCCAGCAGGCTTCAACAGAAGCAAAACGAGATATATTTAAATCAGGCATTTTGTGGGTTTAGGAGCATTATCAGCGTGCGCTTGCTCTCTGTTTTCCATTTACATGCCCAGTTTGTCCTCGCTATTAGTATCCCCCTTGTCTGCTTACCTTGATAATGCTACCCGAGAGTTCACAGAGTCGGTTCCTATGAATTACAAGTAAGTGACCCTGCAAATGTGAGGTCACTGCATATTTTTTCCAACCAAATGTACTGATTTTACTTTTTCATTTAAAAAAAAATAGTACAGGAGTATCCCTGGTGATTTGAACTCTTTTTCAGTTCAGTCATTGAGTTAGTTTATCTTTTTTAAAAAGCTGGTGTTGCTCTTGATTTGAATACTTATGATTACAGTAACAAATGGGCCATTATTTTACCCTCATTTATTACGTCAAAGACATCTTGTCTGATTAAACTCTGGTTTCTATTTTTGCTAACCTGCAGGCTGGAAATGACTAGTATAAATGACAAGCCATTTCATTTTATGCTGTTGATTGCTGTTTAGCACTGGCAAATTTTTTAAAATTAAGATTATTTCCTGGCTGGTGCCTCGAAGGTACAGGAATTGGGGAAAACTCTGTCCAAAACAATCTTTAGGAAAGTGGTGTGTGTCAGTACCATCAATATAAATGTGCAGTTAAAAGTTTTATTGCTGAAGAATTTTGTGCTCTAATGAGATGTAATTCATTTCCAAACTGAGCCACAAATGAAAGGTATTCAGTATAAAAACAACATTTTGTTCATTTCATATGTATCTGTTTCTGCTTAGCTGCAGAACTTTAATAGATACGTATGATTGAAATAGGTTCAAAACAGGGGGTCTCATTTTACATGTTTAAAAGGAACAAATGTAATATGGCCTTGTATTACAACTTTGCGGGCTGCTTTTAATCTTTATATTGCAATTTAAGCCATACCTGTTCCATTAGCTCAGTTAACCTTTGGGAGTCTCAGATAGTTGATGTGCTATAAAAAATCATTCATGATGACTAACAGCGTCCTGCAATCAAGGTCATCTTATATGTGTGCTCCTGTGATTTAACTATACAACGTTCACATGAAGGATGACACCATTGTTATGTCACTGAAGTAATTTGACTACCTTCCTCATTTTATCATCAAGTGATGCAGCCATTATTCATTCAAGTGCAGGTAACTAGGAAACCATTAACTAAAGGGCAACACATCATCGTACAATTGTGATGAAAGAGATAAATCTCTCTCTTCAGTGTGAAAAACCAAGAACTGTTTTACAAAATAACTGTCTTTTTAAGTCTAGAAAAATCCAGTTTGCTTTTCTAATTGAAAACAACTGTATCCCAGGGGAAGAAAATGGTTGACTATGATGTGAGCTCCAGTAGGCTTGTCTTTTTTTGCTTTGTACCAAGAAATTCAGTATTCTTACAGTTTATTGTGGTTTAAGCTGTATAGCTACCTACTGGGGTGGAGTGGACCGTGATATTCTTTGTTGTGACCTTTCTCTTATTCTTGAGCTGTAACTAACAATCTTGTAGAGCATGGAGGGAAAGACTAATCAGAAAAGACCTCAAAAGAATTTGTGAATAACACATAATGTCATAAGATCAAACAAACATTCATTTGACAGACAATAAAACTTTTAATTAGCATTTTATTAGCTATCACAATTAAAAAACTTCTTTCAAAGGATGTCATAGTTAACAAAAAAGGTAAATTTTAATTTAATTATTTAACTTTTAAAGTACTTTTGTAAATTAATGGCATTTTCGGTTCTTCTGCTGCATCTCCTCAATTTTCCATCTTAGTTGCTTTAGCTTTAGACCTCTCATGACCTATTCCCTAAAGTGTACATAATTAATGTCCTTCTTACTGACCTATGCGAGTCTTTTTTTTTTCCTTGCTTGTGTTGCGATGGTAAATCTTTGGCAACTCTTTTCCCGAGCCTCCTGCCTGGAAAATACAGAGAAAGAGGGATCTCAGCATTATTTAGCCAGTCCCAATGGTTTAACAGTTAATGAGGTCAATGCGAAGATGCAGATGCAGTCTATACACTTTAAGACTGAGTGCTTGATGTTTTTCTCCTTTGCTGATCCTGTCCGCAACTGTTTTGGCAACTACAAGTTTTGGCAATTAAAATCAGAAAAATTTGGAGGTGAAATAATTGAATTAAACTTCAGGGAAAGAAAGTTTAATTCTTTCTTTCAGCTGCTAACCAGCTGCATCTTATTTTATTTGAATTAATGGTGGATTTTTTATGATTTTAATATTTTTTTATTATATAAATATTTATAATATATACTTATTTATTACCATGGTTGGTTTGGATCATTATTACCTTATTATTTATTAATAAGGTAATAAATTGATTAACTCTGGTAATACATGTTTTATTATATTCTGTTTCAGAAAATGCTTTAAAAATGTTTGGAAGAGAATCAGAGCAGCAAACTCCTCTCAGCACATTGAGCCACAGTGGAGGAGACAGATGGAGCAGCACTTCCCAACCACAAACCACTGGAACTATGGGGAACATTCTGGAACCTATAATACCTACACAGGTGTGCACACACTTTCTGTCATGTTCACCACAGCAGCCCTTCACTATGTCATGACCAAAATCTAGAATTAACACAAATTAATTCTAGATTTTGATCTACAACTCACAGTTCTAGACAAATTTGTTTTCATCCTGGCTGATACAGCAAAAATGTTGTTAGCCATTGCTGCACGATGAATTATTGCTGATAAGTTATCTGCTGATCAAA
Organism: Brachyrhaphis roseni; assembly: GCA_903066815.1. Classification (NCBI taxonomy): domain Eukaryota; kingdom Metazoa; phylum Chordata; class Actinopteri; order Cyprinodontiformes; family Poeciliidae; genus Brachyrhaphis; species Brachyrhaphis roseni. The sequence continues at coordinate 10,054 of CAEFZY010074617.1, forward strand.
GCATAAATTTAATCTCTGAATATCCTCAAGAGTCACTGTTGCATAGCGTAAAGCCATGTTTCTTAGGTTTACATATGTAATACTTAAACACCCAAAGTTGCACAGATAACCGATACTGTGTGTAGAGACACTTCAAATTACTTCCAATACTCAAAATCAAACCATCACCATTAAAGACATTTATTATGTGAATCTTCTCCTAATTTTAAGTGTTTTGAGAGATTTGGCTTTTTAGAAGGTAACATGCAATAGTAGACATTAGCAATATTTTTTTGAAAAAAAATCTGAAGGTACAATTTTAGTTTAAAAACATTAAAAAACATAATAAATTACAAATAAAAAAGTGTATATAAAATAATCTGCATTTGCTTTGAAATACTCTGCATTTGAAATATTCATTTCAAGTTTAGACAAGTGAGTGATCTGTATTTTATGCTTCTTTGCTTGCCAAAAAAAATCTAAGAAAATGCTCAAAATTAAATTCAGTCAAATTAAAAAAAGTCATAAATCTTAAATCTTTGACTAACTTTTAAAGAATCTCTCTTAAATTATATAGTTTAACTCTGGTCAGTGTTTGTATGTTCACTTGGTCAAATGAGGTCTATACTCATAAAAACTGGGGAATAGTATTTTACTTTAGAATGATTGGGGACTCAGGAGCAGATGGCAACTTTAGCATCACTGGTGACAGTTTCCCAGTTGCATAACACAGTACTAAAAATGTTTCCACACAAACTTGAAAGAAAATGTGTGATTTTAGGGAAAAAAAATAGCTGACCCAAAATTACTCAGTGAATATCTTGTTTATTTTCTCTTTATAATCTTATGAGCTCATGGAACCTGCTGATCATTTATTAGATATATAATTATCTAATAAACTATTAAGCAAAACATATAAGATAGTTGTACAGCTCTGTTTCAATACAGAAAAAGAATAACATATAAATTAATGGCTTCTGGATGGTAAATCAACAATAGCACACTTGTC
>CAEFZY010074618.1:0-14727 GCA_903066815.1 Brachyrhaphis roseni
GTGATGGAGCTGCAGCTTCTCTTTGAAAGGAAATACTTTATTTGTTGCTGTGAAACCCAAAACAAAAAAAGCACCACGCGTCATTTTTGGAAAGCAGTAAATCATATTTTCTGCTCATTTTGTTTTGCTGCTTTCAATATGTATTCTTTCATCCGTCTGCACCGACGCATTACGAGGAGCCGCTGTGATGCATCTAAACGTCCTTGCTCACGTATCGAGTCGGTTAAAAGAAAAAAACAGCTCTTACTGCATTATCCATCCCATCCTGGCTGAATTGCGAAGCTTTCTCGGCCCCGCTGCTGCTCCGGCATACAAATCATCGAAGGAGTGAGAAGAGAAAACTGTGAACAGACGAATCAAATGGTCTGAGCTCGGCTTGGAGCCGCTGCCATCCAGATTCCCAATCTTAATAACTGGATCAGATGCAAAGATCACCAGAGGGACGGATCTGTGATCGTGCGTTTCTCTGGTCAGATCGAGCTGAGTTTACGTTTTGATGCGGCCGTTTTCAGACTCGGACCAGGAGAAAGAAGGAAGAGAATTTTCCAGCTGATGAACATCAAGTTTTTAGTTTTCTGGTCTCTAAAGGCGCATTTGAATCTCCACTAATTTCCAATTGGTCAACAATTAATTCTAATTAAGTTTAGAGGCGCTTTTTTAAAATTGGTCGAGTTCCTGGCTCCGACTCAGCTTTTAGTCATAGTTCATAAATTTTCCAGCAGAGTGGAGGTCAGGGCGAGGGGCCGAGAGCGAAGCCGTGGCTGCATTTAGACTCTGGATCTCCAGATTTTTCCACTTCAGCACAAATCGACAAAACAGATGGACGGTTGAAACTTGGATGTATCCTGATGTTCCAGCACGCTCATAAAAAAAAAAGTTAATCAATTGTTTGTGGGATGAATAAAAATACGGCAACATTAAGATGTGGAACAATCCTGACATCAACCCTTTGGAAACTTTGGGTCTGTCCAAACAGTTTGAAGGATCTCCATCAATTCTGAACAGAAGACTGATTAAATATTTAGCAGTCTTTATTGGCAGCAAAAGGCTGGTGGTTTTTCTGCCAATCTGTAAGGGACTTTGACCAAATATCCTTCTTTATTTTACGCTGTTTGGCGTATAACACGTCCATACAGGGAACAAAAGGATTCAACTGTATCAGTGAAGATTCACACTGATAATGACTGCATGTAAACTTTTGACCAGCTCTGCACTCGCTATCATCCATCCATCGTTCAAATCAAAACAAATGATTCTAAGAAGAGCTTCAGAAATGTGTAGGAGTCTTGAAAACAAACCAGCGCAGTCTGAAATCAGAGTCGGTGTGTTTTCATTGTTTCCTGGAACACACACCTGACCGCATGTTGAATCGTGTGTGTGTGTATTAAGGGCCTGTTCTCCTCAGCAGCCGAGGTGAATTTGCGGACCTTGTTCCAGCTCTCCTGCTGCGGCTGCAGAAATAAAAGTGCAGCTTTACTTTGCAAACTGGAGCTCTCTCTCTCTCTGTCTTTCTTTCTCTCTCTCTCTCTCTCTCTCTGACAGCGACCTTACCTCGGCAGCGGCACTCACCTCTTCTGATGCTCCGGGAAATGTCTGCTTAATGGCAGATAGCAGCCAGCCAAAGAGCTTTTCTGCAAAGTTTGGAGTTGGCTCTCCTATGGAAAAAAAAACAAAAAACACACACACAGCCACTGCAGGAAGCTGGTGATTGACGCACAGCCGACTGCGTGGAGCCGCTTTCTCCACGCTGCCTGGCTGTTCCAGCGGGGGAAAAGTAACTTACCGGAGCTGCTCGATGAGGAGGCCTGCGGGGGAACTTCAGGGCTGTTTGCATAAAGCATCAACCTGTCTAACACACAACGCAATGTTTCCGAGTCTTCCTGGACAACATTTACCCTGACGTAACACATTTAAGTCACTGAGAAGACACCGGATCAGACTCATCCAGGGCTGCTGAGGTCGGAGGATGAACATGAAGATGTTAACACAGATTTCCACTGCATAGGTTTATTTTACAGTCAGAAAAACTTTCCAGGAGTTTTAGCTTAAGAATGTATACCTCAGCTTTTCCTAGCCCAATGCACAGAATAAAATTAACTCAGCTACACTGATAATGCCTTACATTTGTTAAGCTATTTAACTAATTCATATGCTGTATGACTCATATTATTATGGAGTCTGGGTGAAACACACAGGCTACATCCAATTAGTCTAATATTTGATTACATTTCTTTTTGTCCTTTTGTTTCGCCATCACTAGCTAGTGGGGTATGTAAGAGCTCGTTTCAGCTCTACTGGTCGTTCATTTAAATTAGTTGGTTTTCTGGCATGGACCTGGCTTTTAAGCACAGACGATAAATTGTGAATATGCTCGAGGTCAGTTAATGCTAGCCTGTTTTATCCTGTTTTACTATTACTTGGATATTTGTCCTGTTTGAAAAGCAAGTTTTCTTATTCTAAGACCTTTACTGGCTCCTTCTGTCAGGCTAGCCCATGCTAATTTTGGTCAGGTTAGCCTCGGCTAGCGTTGATCAGGCTAACGGCTAGCCCAAGTTAGCGGCTAGTCAAGTCAAAGTCAAACTAGCCCTGGCTAGCTTTGGTCAGGCTAGTTGAAGCTAGCCTTGGTTAGACCGCCAAGTTAGCCCAGGCTAGCTGAATCTAGCTACTGAACATGTTAGCCTGTAAATGTGATCACGCTGCTGCCGACATGAACCGATAAGACTCAGCTGGAAAACTGGTAAAAATTAAATGACATTTTATTATAGAAATGTCAATTCTCACTTAGATATTTTCCATATTTATATATGTATATATTTGAAGATATTGAAAGTGGAAAAATCTCATTGTTTTTAGAAAAATCAATGCGACACAATTATTGGCATAAACTGTAGATGCTTTGTTTACTAGCCTTTGGCCAGTTTGTTCAGGTTGGAGCGTAAAGAGAGAGATTTATGGCCATTCCACAGCATCACTCATCCTCCACCATACAGTGGAGCATGAGTTGATTTTTCATATATTTATCCCTTATTTATCCAACAAGTCCACCTGGAGAGTGCGTTCGTTGCCATAAAGCTCAATCTTAGTCTCGTTTGATATTGTTCCAGTTAAAGTCCCAGCCGAGTTCAGCAGACTCCACATGTTTCTGTTTGGAGAGAAAAGGTTTTTTTCCGACCCGATTTCCAAGCAGCCAAGTTGTGAGGTTTGTTCAAGAGACCTGGTGACCCACAAGACGCTGAGATAATTGATCTGGTTGTTTGTGGCTGTATCTTCATATGTAAACCCCAGGAAAGGAGTTCCTAAAAAACTCACATTTATTTGACTGGGTTTGTTAAAGGGAACCAATCACTGTTCCACTGGGGATTTCATTAAAACTATATATTTTTTGCAATGGATTTTCTTTTCCCCCTGATGAATTTATTAACATATTCTACTAAAAGTGTTTTTTTTTAATTATTTTTTTTTTTGCTGGAGATTTTCCTGCTGCAATGAAAGCTGATTTTTTTTTTTTTTTAAGTTTTCCACCTGGTGCCTGAAGTACCAATAAATGTGTCCACCTTCCGTCTGTATAAAGACTTGAAATAAGGGACAGAAGGTCCTCTTGTTAGAACCGGTTAGGTGGCAAAATTGAGGAAGATCGAGAAGAATAAGAACAAAGCCTCCAAAAAAATCTCCTTCAGAAAACTACAGCGATTACAAGACACCTCGCTGACCGGTCAAACCAGAACACATAAATGTCCGTCAAGAGGAAGAACGATTCACCAGACAAATAAAAAAATTCAAGCACAGAAAGTCTGCAGCTTCTGGAGGTGTGTTTACTTTCAAACTGAAGGAAGCGATGAGAAGAACTCGCATCAGACTTCGGTTAGCAGCTGGGGATTTTATGCTCAGTGTGGCTGAACCTAGATTTAAAAATATACGGAGTCTCCTCAGATAAACGCCCAGCAGGGGAAACCGAGGGCTGAACAGCAACAGCACGTCATCAGTTCACCCACAGTCAGTACGTGGCGTTGAACTCGTTCACATTTTGTGACATTACAGCAACAACCTTTGAATGCGTCTTATGGAGGCTGCACAAAGAAGTGGAGAATTTTTAACGTGAAAGGAAAAACTGAGATGGATTTATTAAAATATATTTTAAAAATACGTCTAAAAGTGTGATTTGCACATTTTAGAGAGAGAAGAGGATCGGGGGGTTGATGTGCAGCAAAGTTCACAAGGGTTGGGAATCGAACCCTGCATATACAATGGCTTGCAAAAGTATTCATTCTGCTTAAACTTTAACATGTTTTGTCACATTATAAACATCAACATATTTCATTGGACTTTAATGTGAAGTAGAAAGAAAACTGTACAAGATTTGAAACTTTTTTTTTTTCTTTTTACAAATAAAACACTGAAAAATGCTGTGTGCAAAAGTGTTCAGCCTCCGTTTCTGAGTGCGACAAATTGCCTTCAGAAGTTGCCTGAAGATGACTAAACAGAGTCCATCTGTGTGTAATCTAATCTCAGTCTTAATCCAGCTGCTCTGTGACGCCTCAGAGGTTGGCTAAGGGAATATTCAGACAACCGTTGAACCTAGATGCAAAACAAGCCAGCTAGCAGTGAGTCACAGAACGTAATAAAGATTTCTGTGTGCGACTTAAACTTTTCCCTGACGGAAAAGTCCTGCGAGAAAAAAAACAGAATGTATGAGATGAAATAGTCTCACCACGACAAAATGTAAGACCTTTAATTAACGTATTTAAGGCCAACTTATTTAAGATTATTTAAGGGCTTAATTTTAGATACATGTATTTAAGACTTTTTAAGGATACCCTGTGGCGGGAGAGATGCAGTGGGATTGTTTGATCAAAGTCTATCCATGTGTTAAGATGGCGTAGTTAAAGTACAAACCAGAATCAAACTGGGATTCTGTGGTAAAACTTGATATCTGGTCCTCACAGATGGCCTTCATCCAGTCTGAGTTTGACCTGCTGGTGGATCTTCAAAGGTGTAGTTCTGACTTTTGGGGGGGAGAATAGAAACGCACATCCAATTTTTCAGATTTATTTTCGGAAAAGAACAGAAGTGAATGAAAGACCACATACCGACTTTTTCCAACTTGACAATCTTTTACTTTTTCATTTGTTCGTTGTGTAAAACCAACATATGATGAAGCTTGCAGCTGCATTGTGGCGAAGTTCAGTCGATACACACCTTTCCCCTGACATCACTGCATCTCTTACAAACAAATTTGTGAAATACTGATTTAAAAAAAGAATGAATATGCTTCATATTGGCCAAACACTTCTACAGGAAAACCGGAGCCTGTCACAGGAAAAGGCCTCAGGACGGGTGAGTTTGTTACAACCCCGTTCTGAACATAAATACCGTTTCTCCAGAATTGCCGTCCTGTGAATTTAAAGTGTCCGCTCTGGAGCCAAAGTGGCGATGCAGTGAATAATAGGATTCAAAAGGCTTTCAGAATATTAAAGTCCTCTAGGCTGTTCGTCACAAACCGCACGGTTTGTCAGTGGTGGGGATCAGCGATGAAATGCTCTTTATGTGCCGCTTCCAAAGCATAAATTCATCTGGCTTGCTTCAGCACATGTGGCAGACGACGCTGTAAATCAATTTATCTCACTAAGGGTTACATACTTTTTATGAATCGAACCCCGACTATTACAGTTGCATTAATCCTGATTCATTTTTAGCAGGTTGTGTCGTACTTAAATGCAAGATTTCGCCTTGAACTAAAGGTGAGTATTTCTGGCCGACAGACCTGGAAATTACTCCATACTTCTCCGGTTAAAATGTGGTGAGGCCATTGTCTTGATTCTCATCTCCCTTCACTGCTCCGTCTAGGATTTCTCCCGTTGACTTGGATTTCTCCAGTAGGATTTCTACAGGGCCAATCAGCAAACGGGGTAAAACCATAAAGTCACAATTCTTTACCTTCTTAGCAATAAATTAAGCATTCACTACTTTAACAAAACTAATAAAGTAGTCAGATTGTTTTTTTGCTGTGTAAAGTATTTTGGGTACAAAACTTTAAAGTTTTTCAGGTTTGCCTTATGAAAAGACATTTTTGCAAATGTTCTAGATATCAGTTGGAAACAGTCAATTCTGATCAATAAAACCTTGATTTAGGTCATCCTTTCTCTAAGAAAGTTTTCCGTCATTTGCCAACTTTAATCAAATTATTAAACAGAGATTGTAGTGCAGCAAAGTTAGTTTTCTATCTCTGGATTGATGAGGACAAACAAAAAGTCTGGTGATTTAAACACAAATACTTGATGCTATTGGAAACATTTTCTATTGTAAGAATATTTGACTTTACCTGTGATCATTTTGCCATAATAATAATAATAAAAAGTCTAAATCTTCATCAAACAGCTGAGCTGGAGGACAAATTTGTATTTGTTTCATTCTTGAGCTGAAGCTTGCGGCCACACGCAATCAGTCCAGGGGCCTCAAATGGCCCCCGACCCACACTTTGAATGAAGCAAAGTGGATCTTAATCTTTTTATTTATGTACTTATTCATTTTATTATTACTGGAGACTTGCAACAAAATTTCACTCACATTTTAAATGTAGATTTGAATGACTGTAAAGTTTGTCTTCATGTCTAGAAAAAGGGGCTGTTTTGTTTTTTTACCAGGCAAGCTAAAAAAAAAAAATAGCAATTATTCACTTTCTGCAATTAAACAAAAAACAAAAAGTGCTGAAGTTCAAAATGAAAGGATCCAAAGACGGAAAGGTGGCGCTTGATAATCCGGCAGCTTTGAATCTTGAGGTAATCAGCTACTTTCGTGTCAAAACCAAAGCCCGGCGCTGGCTCCTCAAAGCCACTGGAGCTCTTCCAGACAACTTTCCCTGGAAGCAGAACACAGGAAGTGGGTATGTTTCTAATGAAAGGCTTTTAGGGGATATTGATTTTTTTGTTCTATAAGTATATAGCCAACAGCTTTGACCTTGAAACGCATCGGGACGGACAGGCAGAGGCGGGCTGATAGAGTCAGAACCGGGTTTTCCTTATTTAACCCCGTTTCTGTCTGCGCGCGACCACCAGCGCCGTGACATTCACAGGTAATGACGCGCTAACGAGCTCGCTGCCTACGCAGGTCTCAGGTGGCACGAGAGACGGATTTGATCTCACTTCCTGGCCCCAGGCCCCGCCCACCCCGGGCCCCCTAACGCCGCTGCGCGCACATCATTCATCCACATATCTGCAGTGTAATCACTTGCGCAAAGAGCCTCTCTCATAATTTTTCAGAGTGAGGAACACAGAGATGCAAGTCAGCGTTTTCACACACACACACACACACACACACACACACACCCACACACACACTGTGTGACCGGAGCTGGAGGCTGTCATTACACTAATGCAGCTCTGCTATCCAACAAAGGATCAGCCACCAAAGAGGAGGAGGAGGGTGGTGGTGGGTGTAGGAGGGAAGCCCCCCTCTGGACCCTAGACAATACAGATCTTATGATAATGGACTGCCCTACATCATAACCCGACATGCCTGGGCTTTTCTTAAAATGTGCAATTACTCCTGATTATACGTTCAAGGCTCGTCATCACGCAGAAAGGAAATCATGTCTTCAAAGGCAATGAAAGTGAACTTCACCTCAAACATGAATATAAACTCCTTGAATTGTTTCGCGTTATGTTTCATCACCAAACGCCACATTTTAAAAGATTGCATTAGGATTTTTACGCGCAACACCGATACATTTTAGCGAATGGTTGTGACAAGGACGTGTTTAACCAATCCGAATTTAAAAGATGTGGCATTTTGTCTCCTATATCTCTAATACTAGCATTAAATAAAGAAATGAGACCGTCATAGAAAAACAGTGTGTCTTCAGTCAGAGCAGGAGATCCTTCCTGCATCTACATTGTCTCTTTAATTAACTGAGTTACAACAACCTTTGGGATCAATAAAGATTTTTGTTTTTTAATGGAATTGAATAAAATCTAGCTCCACGCAGCGCCTCCAGGACATTAATCTAATTAATAATGGCGTCCAGCTGTGTGTACCTGGTGCTGCTCTCCACTTTGTCCTGGGAGATTATGAGTTCCCAGTCGGAAAAATCAACTGGAACATCCTCCGAAGTCGGATTTCCACTGGGAAACGGGTCGACCACCTCCGGGTTGGGACTCGGCATTTCAAAATGGCCGCTCCTCCTCGCATCAACAGCAGGAAACATGTTTGTTTTACAAGGCAGACACGTAAGAGTGCGTCGAAAATTAACGTAACACGTAGCGTCTGCAACCCTAGCCTGAACAAATTAAAAGTGATGTTAGCTTGTGGGAAGTAAAGCTTCAAATGTTTGATAGCTTGCGAACAATGTTTATGGGAGTCGCCATGTTGAAACTCCGACTTCTTCACGAGAGTACCGTTACCTCGGGTCTGACGTCACACCCAGCTTCCCAGGTAACATTAACGTTAATCTCAAGATAGGAAATGTTTCATTTTATCATAATAAGCCACACAGAGACCACAGCAAACATGAACTACTAGCTGCTCTGGTCAAATGAGTTGATAACCAATATTTTAACAATCCATGTTTATATTTCTAACTACCTCACCATTACGCTCTACTCCATGTTGGTTCCTGGCATTTTACCTCCAAGGCCAAAACTCACTGATTCAAGCTACTTGTGGGCCACAAAATTTGTTACATTTAAAATGAAAAAAATTATTTATTGTGGGTTGGTTTTTTTTAGCTTAGCCCATTTGATAAACAACATTTTTATCAAATCTATATCTTCAACATTCAAAACATAAAAGAAAATTTTCAGACTGTTGGCTCATTAAAAATAAACTGATGAATTTTCAGGTTCATCGGTTTATTTTCTATTTTCTGACATGAGTTGTGATCAAAATAACAAAAACTATAATTGAGTGAACATTTTTGTTTACCGAAATAAATACAAAACCATAATTTAAAAAACTATAAATAACTGGATCTACATTGTACGTTTATAAAACTAACTAAAATATATCTGTACTTAAAATATTGATATGATATCTTTCATTTTCATATTTATACATCTATTTATTTATTTTTGTCCTCACACAAGCAGTTTAGGTCAGCTGGCGGCAAATTACGGCACTCCATATTCCTCTTTGTGGCATTTATGTTGGTCCATAAAATGAAGAAAACACCAGTCAGCTGACTGTTCAACAGTAATTGAATACATTTTCTCAAAATGGTATCTTCAGTTGAGTAACTATTACCCAATCGATGTAAACATAATTACAATACAATACTTTTACCTTTCTGAATTCTGCACCTAAAAATGAACCAAAGGATAAAAAAAACTAAATCTAGTACTCTAACTAATAATCACTAAACTGGAACTAAACAATATTTAGCTAATGATTACTCATAAAAAATATCGAACGCACTCTAAAAACTAATTCAAACTAACTGAATTAGACAAACAAAAGATTTCAACAAAATAAAATTAAACTGCAATGAAAATCCCCAAACTATTATAACCCTAATGGGAACTCTTTGGCAAGGCTCAATGATCTATTTTACATATATATTTTGTAAGAGACAGACATTGAAATGTGTGAGTAGAAAAGTGTCCAGATCAGAAGTGAGGAAACGGACTGTTTTTTTTTTTCACTGCAGTCCCCAGAATTTCTTTACAGTGAAAAGGACAGGTGGCATTTGTTAACCAGGGCAGAGACGTACGCGACGCATTTGTAATGACAGACAGCTGGCTCCAAAGTGCTCCGGCACAGTGCAGCGTTTGGAGAGTTAATTTGTCCCTCTGCTGCTCGTAAGGGTGCCTGCACTTTGTCTTTCTAATTGGATCTGATGGAGCTGATATTTAATCACAGCTATGGGGCGAAACATCCTGGGAAAAACAAGTCGTACAAATTGAGCTTCACCCAATTCGGACCAAAACCTGAGGCTGTACGTCGGAACAGGAAGCTGCAGCGACTCGCTGAAGTGTTCACACCTCTTAACCTCTCCACAGTTTGTCTTGTTACAACTACAAACTTCAAAGGATTTTATGTGATGGACCAACTAAAAAATTGATAAATGGGTTTACAAAAAATGTTTATACGTAGAAATCTTAAAAGTGTGGTGTGCATTTGGGTAAAACACGTCGCTTTGAAGAACCATCTTTCACTGTGACGACAGCTGCAAGTCTGTTTGAAGGTGTGATTCAGAGTTTGCCAAATAACAACTTTCAAATCAGGTCAGTGATTCGTGAGTTGGACTTAGGTCTGGACATTCTGACACATTATGTTTGCTTTGATTGAAACCCTTCTGTTTTATCTTCACTGTATTTGTTGGCTGTTTTCAGTGGGGTTTTTTTGTTTGTTAGTGTTTTTGCAGGTTGTCTTTCAGGATTGCCCCGTATTTAGCTCCGTCCATTTCCCCATCAGCTAAATGGAAGCATTCCCTCAGCATTATGCTGCCACGTGTTTCACTTCAGGTGCAATCGGATCATTTTGATGTACAAACTTGTGGTAGAAGGTGCTGAGGAGAAAAACTAGGGGATCAAATTGTCTCTTCCATGTCTCGTTGCAAACCTTCAGATACATTTTCTTGACTTTGTTTAAACAATGACTTCATTTGTTGAGTAATAGCAGTTCTGTCAGCAGGTTCTCTCTCACCTGAGCATTGGACCTCTGCAGCTCCTCCAGAGATACCATGTTTCTCTTGGCTAGCTTCACTCATTAATGCTTACCTGGCATTAATCAGGTTTAGGAGGTCCTGGTAGATTTTCAGTTGTGCCATGCTCTTTCTATTAGACGTTATAACCAGTTTTTGTAAAAAAATAAAAAATAAAAAAAAACCTTTTTTGAAAACCATGATTAATTTTCCTTCTACTTCAGAAGGATGTTGGTTTATGACAAAGTTCTGCTAAAATTACACAGAAATTTGTGGTTTGTAAAGTGACATATTGTAAAATAGTGAGACTGCAGTTTCTAGTTCTCCAAAATGATTGCTAATGTCTGGTAGCTAAAAACAAAAAAGCAGTTTTAAAAAACCCCTCAAAATCAGAGACACTTATGTCTTGTTATTCTTTCATAAAGTGTTCACGCTTAGCTACTCTGTTGTTTGGCAAAACAGAGTTTAGTTTAGCTAAACTGGCTAGCTGTTACAAAATAGCTAACCAGCTAAGCTAGCTAACTCTGACTTACAGGAAGTGCTGCACAGCTGGTTCTTACAAAATCATGAATCAGTTAAGGGAAATATTCAAATATGTTAACTGATTTGAATTCCGTGCCGAGAAAACATTTTTAAAAAGTTGCGCTCAAGATGACAAGGGGCCAGAAGCAACAGCAGCAGAGCCTCCAGAACGGGCTGAGTCAGTTGGAGATGAAGATAAAAGACGAGATAACAAGTCTGGGAAAGGCTGAGTGGGCAGGTGCTTCAACAAAGACAGAATAATATTTTTCTCAGTGAAAGTTCGAGTGTCGCAAGGAAGCTGTGTAACATATTGGAGATGTGAAGGAAATTCAGAGAAAACTCTGTAGAGGACAGTGAGTATTGACTGATTTACCATTTTAGTCTAAATTTGAGCATTATTTTTTCACTGTAACAAGTCAAATAAGAGTACTATTTGGAATATCTGAAAGAAAAAATTATGCAATGATTGAATACCATGAACTGTTAAGAGGTTGTGTCATTTGGACCCCACAGGTTGTGCGCAGTCCAGCAGGGTCGCACTGACCCGGCATGCACTTTAACAGGAGTGTTTTTTTGTGCGTGTGATTTCTGGAACTGGTAGTCTGACGGGACAACCATTCGTTTCACCACCATCCAACCGTGACATCTGCTGCACTCCTCCTGAGCATAAGACCGCTGGAGATGTAAACATTTTGACAACTGTAACAAACATAGTTTTTCTTAACAACTGATTACTGTACGCTCCACCTCTCCAGGCTGCGAGGAAATCTGAAGTGATGCTCTCTCCATACAGTTCCTCCAACTTTGCCAGTGGAAAAGAGTCATAAGTTGATCTATTCCTGTTCATACCTGTTCCCTAACACTCTACCAACAAAACGATTCTCTCCCCTGATGTTGGGGACAGCACTCCTGTCCCTGTCTGCGAATTCAAATGCCAGTTCACATCGTTTCTGTTGAGTCAGGCCACAGAAGCACTGCCTCAATTAACCCCAAGGCATTTGGCTCACTTTACCCCTGAGAATAGCCTAGCTTAGCAATTTGAGACACTCTTTGGCTAAGTAGTTTACATGGTTTGATATGCTGCCAAATCATCAACTTGTGTGGTATACAGTTTTAGACATGGATAAATTTGCTTTTCAGGTAACAGCCATGTTGACTCAAATGTAAGAAATTTACTTTTACATTCAAAAAACATAAATAAATAAAAGATATTTGTCCCGTTACCACATGCTTCACTCAATTATAGGGCCATTAAAATGGACGGTATTTTCAGAATTTATGGTCAGATGAACACAAATGTCTGCCCGATGTTGTATGTTTACTGCAGCAGGTTTCAGTAAGTCAAATTTAAGAATTTTGAAGATCTTTTATTGCCACCTTGAATGAAATTTAAGACATAAAAATCTATATGGGGACTGGTTGGGGGATCCAAGTGTATTACAATCAAGCAATGTGAAATCCTCTGTAGTTCCAAGCTTAAAAGATTTATTTTTTGCACATAATGCACCTAGTGTTGTACGGGTTGGTAACAGAAGTGAGCCAGTGGCAAAAACAAATGTCCAGTCAACTGGTGATAAATTTGCACTCACTCATGACAAAGCTAGCTAACTACCTAGCTAGCCAATGTCTATTAGCACCTAGTTAGCTGTAGCTGCAACCATCACAGAATGAATGGAAGATGTCTGTGCACAACTCAAACTTTTACCAGTACTGAAAGACAAAACTACATATCCTGCCAAGATTTAAGACCTGTGATTAACATGGTTAAGGCCAAATCAGATTTTTTAAATAAATTCAAGACATTTAAAACCTTAATTTTGGATACATGAAATTAAGACTTTTTAAGTACATATGTTTCTTCTTTAAACTCTTAGTCCAGTTCAAAGTTTAAAGACGCTGAGTCAGTGATGAATCAGAGGTTCATCCACCCACACAAAATGTTCAACCTGCACATTCTGGAGGTTTTGAAAACCTGAAGCCCATCTTGACCTTAATGTTTCCGTCAGAGCGTGGATATGTCTGAGAGCCAAAGTGCTGCCTATGAAAGAGAAAAAATACTTAAAGAGCCCGATTCATTTGAAGTAGAGAGCCTTGATTGACAGTCATCATACACATCGTCCATAATGAACATACAGGAGTAAACGGTAAACTAATCCTTTTCCACAAATCCGACATTTAAAATTCAACTGAAAAACAAATAAATCATAAAGAAGGAAAAATCAACTTGGAACAACTTGCTTTTACAACTGTAATACTTTGATGAAGCAGTTTTTGATTTAATTTTAGCATTTAGGCTTTTTTGGTCGAACATGTCTTCATCCCACGTCTTCACTTGGTGATATTTGCCCTGTTCACCTCAGAAAAGTTCTCAGAATCTGTGGTAATGTGATCCCACCCACTTCCTGTCAGACATTGTTCTAAACACTGACTCAGCCATTCAGAGTCTGAATTTCCATCTTATGACTCCCCACTCATGGATTTGGATGTGATGCAGCAAAGAACCACCTTCATGTCACAGACCGTGACCAAAAACCCAGTTTCATCTGAAGAAAAGGAAGCCCAGAGCATGATGGTTCCCTCACCGTGTTTCACTATAGGGATGATGTTCTTTTGGTAATGCTCAGCATTTTCTTTTTGTTTTGTTTTTTTTTTTGGAGGGGTGTAACTCTTGCCTGAAACCTGAAGTGTGTGTTTGTCTGAACATAACACACCCTCCCAGGAGGTTTTGGTTGATTTTTGCCAGGCCTGGCTGTTTCCTTTGAAAGAAAGGGCTTGAGCCAAGAAATATTTGAAGTGCAGAGGGATTGCTGTCACATGTGTCACACAGAAAGTCCTTGATTAAATTTTTTCCTTCTCCTTGAGTTACTGTAGCGCTCTTAACAGCCTCTCTCACCAGTTTTTGATTTGTCTTCTTAATATTTCGGAAAAATGTTCAGTTTTCTAAAGTCGTGCTTGTCCCACATTTTCTGCAGTAATTGAAGACTTTCTTCTAAAACACTCTCCTGATGGTTTTATACCATCATTTCAATCCTTTAAGATAAGATTACAAATATTAAGAAGTCAGAATATTCAAATTAAAAAAGCTGAATTATATTTCTGATTATGCAAATTTAACTCATTTCTCAATAGGAGTGAACTCAAGGCAGCTGAATGGCAAAAAGGAATTTATCTATGATGGTTTATCTGTATTTAAATAAACATTTTTTGCACTTCTGACAACAGCAAAGGCCATTTTTAAAATGCAATAAGAATTTAAACTTGTCCTTCTACTAAAATCACAGTAGATTGTCACCTAAGTTTACCAAAATATATTTCCTAAACTTCGTGATTCTGTACTTCTAAAACTATATAAGAATAACAAACATGCTCCAAACGTAAACATGTTTTTTGACCAACTGGTCAGAATATAATATTATATTATCTGAAGTGTGAACTATTTTCTGTTTCCATGCCGAGTCTAAACTTGATTTTAAAAAAAAGCCTCCAAACACTTAATCCCTGTCCTTAAATTTATTAGTAGTGACTAAAAAATAAAGTTTGGTGCCTGAAGAACATCTGTGTTTGTACTGGAG
>CAEFZY010074621.1:0-13795 GCA_903066815.1 Brachyrhaphis roseni
TATTGACTTTGCAATTAATTGCTGTTACGCTGATCACTCTTTATAACATTCTGGAGTATATGCAAATTGCCGTTATAAAAACTGAAGCAGTAGACTTTGTAAATATTAACATTTGAATCATTCTCAAAACTTTTGGCCATGACTGTAGTCGCTTCTGCAAACAGCTGATGTGAGGTGAGACGTACAGCGCATTGCAAAACAATTCGTACTCAATCTGTCACATTATAATCATAAACGTCACTTTATTTTATTGGGGTTTTCAAAATTTTTTGTAAAATAATTGATAAGATTCAAACACTTTGTCTTTGAGAGTTTTTATTAAGGCCTGGTATAACAATGAGACCTCTGTCTGCGTGTTGGCACCAACACCAGTGTGTGTTGATCTTGAAAACACCCCTCTCTCTCCTCACACACTCAGGATGACCTGTACATTCCAACAGCTGGTGCATGACTCCCAACTTGCACCTATTTGTTGATGTCCATCATACACTTTGCTCTATTTTTACCTAATTATTAACCATTACATACATATAAGAAAATACAGAATCTAAAGTAAAATTTCTAGATTTCCACCCTTTTGAATACAAATAGAATGTATCATTCATTCACACAAGACCTTCACAATACATCTAAAACATCGTCCAGTCAGGATGCGACTCAAACGTGTGTTACAACAAAAATTCCTACTGACAGCAAGTCTTCTTCCTTTCAGGAAAAACCAGAATCAAAACAAACAAACCTGGGATCTCAAACGACTAAAACAGTTTAATCTTCTAAACATGAATCAAACATCCATTCCACATATGAACAGTCCAACACACAAGGACAAACAATCAGAATTTACAGCCAGTGCATATTTCCTCTCCATCAAAAAAAATAAAATAAAATTCAGCCTATCCTCATATTGTCTTTTCTCAAATTGTCAATATCAGATCTAACTGAAGAAAATTTCCAATAATGTAATTTTAATCATGCTTTTTCCCAAAAAAATATTTGCAGAAGGGTCAGGGGTCACACAAGATAATACAAAATTTTTTTGTGCCACTTCAATAAACAGTTTCTGTCATTGGAGGCCTGGCACTTCTAGAAGGTTACATATCATTTTGGGTTTTTTTCTTTGTTTTTTTTTTTGTCTACTTGCACTATATTTGTGTTGGTCTGTATTGTAGTTTGACACAATCTTAAAAATTTCAAGAGGTGTGAATACCCTCTGCTGCTCCTGTCAGAAAAAAAGATGAGGCCTGAAGGCATGGGCCGAGCAACCACTCCTACCAAGGGCGACTTTGAAGCAAGGGACGTTCCAAACACAGAACATGGAGGACTGGGGGAACAGCTGAAGTACTGCAGCAACATCCTGAAGGAGATGCTGTCGAAAAAACATTCCACCTACGCCTGGCCGTTCTACATGCCTGTAGACGCTAAAGCTCTGGGGATTCACGATTACCATGACATCATCAAATACCCAATGGATCTCAGCACTGTGAAAGTAGAGCTATTTTTTTTTTTTTACCTTTTTGTGGATTAAAGTGTAATCTTGGCATCACTTAAAAGATTTCTATTCATCTGCAGAAAAAGATGGATGGAGGAGAGTACCAGGACGCTCAGCAGTTTGCTGCAGATATCCGCTTAATTTTTTCCAATTGCTACAAGTACAACCCCTCCCATCACACTGTGGTCGACATGGCCAGAAAGCTTCAGGTGTGTTGCGAATTATACTACTGTATTATTTTTTTTTTAGTAATTCTCTCCATTTCATGCTTGCTTATGGATGCTTGAAGGGAGTGTTCGAACAGAGGTTTGCTAAGATGCCAGATGAGCAAGTGGGGGTCACTGCTCCCAGCTGGACCATCAGCAATCTGGCTAATTTGGACAGATCTGAGTCAACAGTGGAGGACTACACCCGGTTTGCTGAGGCACGAAAACAGGTGGGTTTCATCTGAAAGAAAAAAATATTGTTTTTCATAAGATTAAAGATGTCGCAATAGATGCTCACCTGACAAATCTATGAGATTTACAGTAGATTTGAGAGATGACACGGTGGTTTTATTGTCCGATAAACCAATTCTGCGTTGTTTTGTGGCTGTATTTTGTATTGTTTTATTTACAATGTGAAGGAATTTATAATGCCAAGACGTTTGAAACAGAAAGTTGCCCAGAGTGTCCTCCACTCAACATATTCATGAATACCCACCTGGACGATGGACTTTGAGGAGTCATCTATTTATTTATTTATTTATTTATTTTTTATTGACATGAAATGTTGTGTTCTTTTCCATTTTGCAGAGTAGTTTAAAAAAATAGGCCCATAGACAAGGGTGATTATTAGTTCTACTCGTTTAATAGACATTTTATCAGTATATTTTCTGCACTAAAATACACTTAAATCAATTGTTACAATTTCATATCATTGCAGTAAAATGTATATATTTTTAAGGCACATTTTCTCCAGGGGTGCTAATGAAAGCAAGGTGCTATTTGTAACATAAATATTGACATGTGAACTGTGTTGCCTTCCCTTGCAGATGTGCCCCAGAGCCATTTTCACACGTGCACTTAAATGTTCTAGAGATGTTCCTGATTGGTGAAATATGTGTCAACGAATTTTCACAACGTCCGCTTTGGACGCCTGGAAGACATTTTTCGTTTGAGTTGAATGTCTGGAATGTCAGCGGGTGAGATGGCAGATCTCGCAGAGTGTTTACTGCAAGTTAACCAGCGTGCTTCCTGATCAAAATGGCTGCTTCAATCTACTTTCTGCTCTGCTGATTTGTTGATCTCTGCTTGCTTTTTGCCAGGAAGGAGCTGTAGTAAAAACAACGGTAACCTAATGTGTAGAGAGAGATTTCCTCAGTGTATTTTTGCGTCGTGTTCTGCCATTCCACCACATTTCTAGAGTGTTCCTAACAGAAAATGTCTAAATCAAAACCTGATAGAACATTCTCTAGAACTCTGGTGTTCATGTGTGAAAACGGCTGCATTTCTTTCTTTGCTACCCTGTTTTCAACGTCTTTGGCTTCTTGGTGCTTTTAATTGTTTTGGAGCTTTATTAGAAAGGCTTCACCACATAAAAATAATGTTCTGGTGTTTTTTTCTGCCTAGCTAAAGACAGTTGACGGACACCATGCAGCCGTTTCTCAAACCCCAAAACTGCGGAAGGAGAATGACCATAAAGAACATGGAGAGGATGTACCTAAAAGTGCTTCAAACCCTATAATTAGGTATGATTATTGACTTGGTGCTGTTTCTATACATTTTATACAAGTTTACTCGTACTTTCTCTATTTTCAGGAATCCCTTGAAAGACAACAAAGATTGGGATTTGAGAGAGAAAGCTTTGCCGGCTACACACGAGGAAAGACGGGACTCAGACGATAAAGCCTTGCCGATGTCGTATGACGAAAAACATCAGCTGAGCCTCGACATCAATCGCCTGCCTGGCATGAAGCTGGCCCGCGTGGTCGAAATCCTTCAAGCGTCAGAGCCCACCATGTGCACCACTAACCTGGATGAGATTGAGATCGACTTTGAGTTACTGAAGCCGTCCACTCTCCGGGAGCTCGAGCGATATGTCAGGTCCTGCCTATTCAAGAAATTCAGAAAATATCAAAGTAAGTAAAGCATATTGGCACAAAGCTATTCTTGAATATTTTGATAATAAAATTTTGATGGTGCATTGTTTCCTTTACGTTCTCCAGAGAAGACCCTCAAAAGTGCCTCTCAGTCTGTCAGCACAAGCAGCAGTTTGTCAGATTCTGCCTCCACCAACTCCAGTTCAGAAGACACTGACTCATAATCTTTGTTCTCTCGCTCTGAGGACCAAAAGTTGTTACATGTTAAACGTTTTTTTTTTAGTTTTTTTTTTATCTGTTTCTGTATATATTTTAATTGCTGAAAATAAATCTTTCTACCTTTTTTATTCAGTGTTTTTTCTAATGTCTAACGTCTTAAAAGTTTCCAAGAATCGTTTTATGGTGTTCTTTTTAACATTTATTCAATAAGCTTTGCCATTGTGCTATTAGGCTTTTTGACAGCTTTTCACTTAGGATCCTAAAATGTTGGTGTCATAATTTAAGCCTGTTGCTGAAATTAAAGATGCATTTGTCCGGATTTATAACATCTCGTAGGCAGGAGTTTTTCTGTTCACCTACAGAGTTACTCAGGGCTCTGTGTTCAGTCCCTTGTTTTTTGATGTGATATACAGGTGCAAAATCAGCTGAGATAATGCTTCAGAGTGGCCATAACAAATTCCTTGTACTTATTTTTTGTAATGTTTTTTTTAGTAAATTATTGCTGTCCCAAAGGACAGAGAGCCAAGGAAAAGTCACCACGTCTGCCAGAACCGAAACACTTGAACCACTGTACAGTTGTACCCTGACACCAACACTGCTCTGAACCTAATGAACAAAGGTGAATAAAAGCTCTTCAAAGTGCTATCTTATTTTGTGAAATAGTTTTAAGTGAACTGAAGCCTCTTAATAAAATGAAAAGCAGCAGAAAACTTTAACATAATTTCTTTAAAACTGATGAATGAAGATTTTTTTTGTTAATGGTTTCCTATATGGGTTTGGGCCATAATCATTAAAATAAAGGACTGAATGGATGAGAAACAGTTGTAACAAAAACAAGAGACCCTGACTGACAACCCTCACATTTATTTCCTCTTACACCAATATATTACCTTAGTAATTGTGTCAGGTGCACATAATTTTTTTTTTAAACTTAGCATTTTGAAGCTAGCTTTCTCTATTTAAACCCCACACATTTAGTTCACTGTCAAGAAAGTCAAGAAAAAGTGAATTTAATGAGCTTCAGAGCCTTAGACCTTTAGAAAGAATCCAGGGGCGGAGCTGCAGGGGTGGCCTAGAGGGGGGCCCGGATGGGAGGCAGAATATGACTTCAGGGATCCAAGCCTGTATCAGTCTGGTGAGAGTTAGACAAAGCGGATCCTCTCCTGTTGAGTATGCTGTATATAGAATTATGTAGAAATGTGCACATTTCTACATAATGTAGGCTGCCCCAGTCATTGTTGACTCATGGTTGCTAAAATCTTTACAAGACCGACTAATTTTAGTGACACAGTGGGTGTAAAATATTGAATAAAGTGTTGTGCTACATGACTGGCTTTATTTTCACAATTACATTTAACTTTATGACACACAAGATTACAAGTGGATAGTCCATATTGTCTCCAAGTGTATTCTGGGTAAAGCTTGTCACCAGCCGTCCACCAACGTCATCATCAGTCACTTGGCAACAGATGTGAAACTAGCTAGAGCATTTCTACAGACTAAGTTAACATGAGTGGAGAAAAGGCGCCGAGTTACAAACATCCAGAGGTGCTCGAGGTGCTGCGACACGCTGCGCATGCGCCGCGTGCCTCTCTGTACCCGCTTCAACGCGCGCTGCTGCAGGCTCTGAGTTGAAATTGATAAAGTGTTAAAATGATCCCACCGCTATCCGCGGTTTTGAACTGATTTGAATTTGTGTTAGGACAAGTCCAGTCTCCAGATTTTAGATGTCTATGTTGTTGGGACATCCTGCACAATGAGGATGACCCAAAACACAACAGTAAATCTGAGACTTAAGAGACAATGATCATTTGAGTAAGTTCAACTCAGTAGGTTATTTCCCAGAGTATGAAAACATCGTTGACTTTAAAACGTGTGTCTTAATCCAGGAGTTTCCCTTTTTGAATTGAAATACTGAAATAAATGACATTTTCAGTAATTTACTAAGTTCCATTGATTCGATTTCAGATCTGTTCTACATGAACCTAACAGCAGGCAGCTGATGCCTGCAGAATCTAATAACACCATCTTTTTCCACCGTCTGTGAATGGTTAGACTGTGACAAAAAGCTGCACTGAATTACACATTAGCCGTGCTTCCAACAGGCCTGCCAACTGCTCTGCACAAACTGGCACAGTCCAGTCCTAACAGCTGGTCCTGCCACCAGTTTCTGCTCCACTGGATCGCAGCGTGCGCGTACTTTGAAGCAGTTGGGGAGTTTTAGAGAAGAAATATGGTGAGGCTCTGGCTGAGAAAAGAGTGAGCAGTTCAGGAGTCTGCCAAGAGGGGGCTATCATGGATCAGCTTAGAGGTTGCTTCACTTTGTGTGATTTTAAATAAGCAGAAGTTTGGTTGTGATGACGTATCCAATTCATTTCTTGCATTTTTGTTTACATAAAATATTAAATCTAGCTTTAAATAATTAAGACAACTGTTAAATTAAACTTTAGTTTTATGGGAAAAAGCCTGCTGTCCTTCTGAGTGCATGCTGCAGGATGATTCACTCTCTGTGACCCGCATTCCCATCATGCCGTATGGAAAATGCCATCCTGCAGCGCACACCGGCCTCAGGTCATGATCGATCGGTTCCACACCTCTAATGACAACAGGTCACTTTTCCCATTGCTGGCCCCGCTGCCACACGTCCAACTCCGCATATGGTGCACAAGATTGACCGCTTTGACTAACTGGTGTCTGCTTTTCTTTTAACACCCCATCCAAACACAGCGGGAAGCAAATGACAACACAGTTACTGTTGGCTTTCTGTCAATGTTGCTCTGGATCGAGATCCACTGAGCGAAATCCAGATGAACACACTTCTGTTTGGTGCTCAGTTCATACTAATGTGGCATCTTAATTGAAAATTAGCTGATACTGTTCTCTGGGAAGCCAGAGCCTCTTCTGCTTAATATGCTCAATTTGTATGAGGCTTTATGGTGCTTATTAATCTGTTCTAAAGCCATTACTTATGGTTGGAGAGGTTTTGCTGAACTGGTTGATTTTTAAAGACTTGTGTCACATGCACAGAGCATGCTCAGTTCAGGAAGCTGCTAAAGAAGCGAAGAAGGAAACAATGACACTGACCCTGCAGCTCTGGGCTGAATCTGGAACTTTGTTTATCATACCTTATCTCTTTGGCATGAGTACATTATTTATTTATTGTAGTAGTTTATTCCATAAATTTTTTATTTTTTTATTTTGTAATTAAATTTGTTTATTTGTTGAGGTATTTTTTTATCTGTTGTAGTTTATTCCATCTTCATTCGTTACTTATTTTATATTTATACTTGTATTTTATCGCTATTTGTTTGGTTTGTTTATGCTATGCATTGTTTGTTTTATGGATTCATTCATTTGTTTAATTAAGTATTAATTTTATTTTATTTTTTTTCCTTCATTCTTTGATTCTTTGCATCTGTTCTTTGGTTCTTTCTATTTATGGGTCCTTTAGTCCTTCACATCATGTCACTTGTTAGGGTCCATCACTCACTCCGGACCACTTCCTCCAGTGAAAGTGTAATAAAACTCCTAATCCTGCAGCCGAGGGTCATGGATGAAACCAAACAAGCCTTAAATAGGTACCCTCCTTGTATTTTCCTGAAATAATTTGGCCTTGGTGCGTCTGTCTTGGGAAGATTTAGATTGTTTACTTTTAATAGAAACTGTTGAGAGCAGCATATTGCCATAATTGCTTTAGAACCACAGTCTGGTGGTGCTGAAAGCCACAAAATTCCTTGGAAATAGCTGCAAGTTGATTCTCTGTCTCTTCCACTGACACTGACTCCCTGTCAGCATAACGACACAGCTCACAGTGAACAAACCGCCTGCATGGAGACTTAAAAGCCATGTTTTAGGGTCACAGGACGAGAAAAAGCCCTTAAAGGTTAAGTGATCTCATGGCTCCGTGGCCACACTCAAAGAGTATTTATACATCACAGATTTCACTGTGCAAAGGCCATCCTTTTATGCAACTCCCTCGTCTTCATGAGAATAGCACTGCATATTGAAGCTCACAGAGTTAAATGTCTTGCTGTGATATAATGAGGTGCGTTAAAACACAGCCTCGGCTCTCATTAACAGTCATTTTCTGTTCTGATATCAGGGCCTCTTAAATGTCAGGGCTGTTGGAAGTTCAGGGAAGCCTTCCCTAAAAGGTTGTAACATCAGGGAAACCACAAAGAAGGAAATTTTCCAAAGCTTTCATTTCACATTTAGCTCCTAGCAAGTTTTCATGCCTCCCCGACTTCACGTTTTGTCAGGTTAGACGAATGTATCTTCATAAAATTTTATCCACCAGACCAACAGAGAGAAGAGCTTAATTAGGAAGTGGAAGAAAAACTGATTAAATTCAATTGAACTTCAAAAATACTTTAATCATCCCAAATAGAAATTACATCTAGCTCATATTAACTCGAAATTCTTCAAAAAGTTATTGTAGACGGTGATGGCTGTGTACAGGAAGGATCTGCTTTTTACTTCCATATACCAAAGTTTGTGTTGCTCAATCACAGAAACTATCAAATAGATAAATATTTGTGGTTAACCAAATGTAAAAAAAAAATAAAAATAAAAACAAATTAAGGGACATGAATCATCTAAAACAGATATGCTTGGTCATATGTGCGGAGAAAAGTCAGCTTTGTTTTGAGCCGGAAGATAAATTGGCTAAAAATGTTCCATCCCAGTGGGAATCCTGGAGCTGGGGAGGCGCAGTGATGAGTGAGCAGAGAGCGTAATGAGACATGACAAAAGCTATTTAACCATGAACAGGTGGCATACTGATGTTAGTGGCAATTAAGTGTTTAATTGACCAGTTGTGATTGTTTGATTTACAAAAATGACATTTCGGCAGAAACGGAAAAAACCCCGACCTCAACGATCTGAGCAGGAGTGAGATATTTGGAAAGAAAAGCAATAGTAAAAAGCTGTTGACTCTGCTGAATCACAGCAGGCATTGGCTGTGTCCGTAATAGATTTTAGAAAGAATAAAGAAGAGGGCATAGATTTTTCTCCTTTTTTTTCCTGTAAAGTATGGCAGACATGAACAACATATTGACCTGCTAGCTGAAAACCAAAGTGGGGAAACTTAAGCTTGCATGAGCTGATATTTGGAACACTTTAGAGGCAGCAGGTGTAAGTTTTAAATACCAGCAGCACTGGCATTCAATTGCCTCCTGAACTAAAATCCAATAACTCTTCTTGTTTTGGCTCCACTAACACTACAGGGGTAAAAAAGTCAAGCTCTTTAAACATTTCGGGCTGTGCTCTGTGCTGTAATATCTGTTTACTCTTTGTGTTTAAAAACAACACTGAAGGAAGCTTGGGTGGATTTTTCTCAGATTTAGCCCAAGGTAGAAGTTGGCTTTCATCAGCTTGAAATGTCTGACTGAGTGATATCAAATACTCAGTTCAGATTAAGAATTTCACAAAGCACTTTATAAATAACAGCAAAAAATGTCTACCAATATTAAAAGAAGAGGGAATTATAATTTAAACAGAATATTATTAACCCTTCTGGCAGAATTAAAATATAAACTCTGGCAATTTTTTGTGTGCTGACTCTTAATTTTTCCTCTTTAAGTCCAAAAATAATTACTTCAGTTTTGTTTCTGTTCTGCTGAAGAAACTTATGGCATATCAAGGCATTGATGTGGTCTACACATCTGCTCAGTGTTTGAATGGTTCATGGTCACCTGGAGACATTGTAATGTAAAGCTGTGTATCATCTGCATATGGTCTAATCTTTTTAATACTTATAATGAGAGCTGGTGGGAGCATGTAGATATTAACGAAGAAGGGCCCAAAGATGGAACCTTGGGGTTCCCCATTTGTGATTTTCATCAGCTTTGATTAATAAAAGTTAACTACTGACAGAACTGGTTTTGATTTTGGTGACATATCCACATTTGCAGCTTTTAGCCATATTTTGCATAGAGAGGATGGAATGGCCTCACTGAACTCCATTATATGGATACTGTCTTCCAGTGAAGGTAGAAAAAATATGAGACAGCAGCTCCTTTCAGGTAATACTTATATAATAAATATGCAGCCACAGCCCCATTATAGATCTCTGTTTTTTTTTTTTCCACATCATACAAGTTTAATTCATTGATGGAGCTATTTGCATGACAATGCCAGCACAGTCAAACACAAATGTTTTATTGTATTTTGGGATCTTGTTTACATGGTGACAGTGTTTTGATCACACAAAAATACATGAGTCTAGCTCCAGAATAAAACATCGCCTCCTACAGGCCTGGCATATGCGATGAATTGTCTCCAGCACTACTTTATCCATCCATCCATCCATCCATCCATCCATTTTCTAACACCCTTGTCCCAAGTGGGGCCGGGAGGTCGAGTGCTATTTTCGTTTTTTTATTCCGCTGTTGTATAAGCAATATTTATTTTGGATATCCAACAAACAATATTTTCATAAATGCTGTTGTGTAAACAGTAAGTTGGAAGAACATGATTCTATGTTCAGTCGTTTTTAATACAAGTTTGTCGTGCAGCATCTTCAACATGTTTTTGTCCACTGTCTGCTTCATATTATTATGCTTGTTACCCCAGATTAGTCGAACACCGAAATAAGGTG
Organism: Brachyrhaphis roseni; assembly: GCA_903066815.1. Lineage (NCBI taxonomy): Eukaryota > Metazoa > Chordata > Actinopteri > Cyprinodontiformes > Poeciliidae > Brachyrhaphis > Brachyrhaphis roseni. The sequence continues at coordinate 10,387 of CAEFZY010074621.1, forward strand.
CATGCGATGCCTCTGATCTGTGTGTGCTCATGCTTCAGCAAAAATATGATCTGAAAGAGGCTATAGACATTATAAAAACTGGACAGTTTGACAAATTTACTGAAAGGACAACATGGCAAAGGCCAGGCAGGCTACAATGAGGCTGACAGCAATGCTAAAGGAATTGCAGGAATTTCCAACAAGGATTAGTTTTGTTCTACATGTGACAACAGTCTCCTCTACTTTCCATGTATCTAGGGTTGTGAAATAAATGCCTGCTAGAAACCTGAAGATAAAGAGGGATTTTATTTTTCAGAATGATAGCGAGTCCAAACGTGCTATACATCCGAATTCATTCTAGAAGGATGACATGAGTGAAGAACAAATAAAGTTATGCCATGGCTGAGCTAGAGTCCAGGAATAAATTCAACTGAAAATCTGTTAGGGTTACATGAAGATGGCTGTTGGCATGAAATGTCTTCACTGTCTGATAGATAGGAGAGAGTTTTCAAGACAGAGCGGGAAAATATTACCAAGAAGAGATGGAGCGTTGCTAGACTGCAACCGAAGGAGAATGAATGCCAAAATTGAATCAAAAGATGCTTTAGGGAAGTAGTGGTTGAAAGGTGGCATGACTCTGTAAGGTTATTGCTTTTTATTTATTTTTCCTTCAAACTGATTTTTGGTTGTCATGGACACTGACCCCATGATGCCACTTTTTACTGCAAGAAGATTTTTAACACAAAATGGAAATCACTGGACATGCATTTAAAGATTACCACCTGTCTGGACTAGTCAATAGTTAAATATAAAACACTTTTATTTGAAAGAAAACATTCACGCTTGGTTAAAATGTCAAGGAACCGTGTGGAAGGAAGTGCTATGAGGGTGGTGACTTCTCTTTTTATGAAACTGAGGTTTTTGGTATGTGGATGAAAATAAAAACACTTCCAAAGCCTTTACATGTTTGTTAGAAAGGTAGAAATAAAGATAGATTTTTCCAGCATCACTGAGTTCAAGCATACATTCAAATCAACAAAAAAAAAATGGCTTCATGAAAGGAAAATTGCAGTTTTGGAATAACATAACTGAGTTCAGTGCTAACTAACTGACTGTACAGAAGGGATGACCTCCCAATCTAATTGAATAAAAGTTTTTAAAGACAAGATGTCCGTGAGCATAGACTCCTACCAAGCAATAAAAGCTGAAGTTAAACCAAAAACTTTACAAATAAGGAGTTGTACAGGCATACCTTTGCAACTGGACCATTGCTTTTATTTCCCCAATCTGCACGTTTTTTTTTTCTGTTAAATAAATGTTTTGTAAATAATTAATTAAGTCTGCACTTGCATAATGTTTCACTTCCATTTATTTATAATCAGTGTGAAGACAAACAAAATCTTAATTGAACGCCTGCAGTTTGCACATTATCCATCAGGGGGCGATAGACAACTCTCACTTTCCGAGTTCCAAAACACTGAAACTCCCATGTCTCTCTCTTTTTCTCTGTTTTTTTGTATGGAGTATGGATCCACTTTGGGAAAGTCGGGACACACTGTCCGTGTTGTAAGTTTGCAGGAGATACCACCGGGAAGCCGTGAGCTCATTTTACCTCCCGAGTCTGGAACGAATCTGAAACGGGGGGCAACGGGTCAAATGTGAGCAGCGGGTTGTAGTTGGGACCGCAGAAACATCTCCGTACCAACAGAAACCAGTGAGAGGGAGAGAAGCGCGTGAGGAAAGGGAGCGGAAGAGAATAGCGGTTGTAAATCTTCACCGCGGTGTTTTGGCGCGTGCGCTTAGATTCGACACAAAGTATCAGAAACGTGACGTTTAACGGAGGTGAATGTAAACACGAGCTCCTCTATTATTTTTTTTGTTCCCGCTGGACATGTTTCCGCTCCTTGTGAGCGACGTGTAGGCTATGGACTGACCTGCTGTTCCCTGCCTGCTCGCTCTGTCTTCACTTCTCTGCGTAATTTGATTTTTCTGCTAAAACAATACTGAAAGTTGGCGTTTTTTTCCCCCTGTTGTGACGAAACGTAAAATGCAAATGCGGTAAGTGACACCGGGCTTTGTTCAGTATTAAACGAGACTTCACACTGCACTAATTCTCTGCTGTTTGGATTATCTGACGAACCGCTGCATCCAGCTGTTCGCTTTTTGTTTGGGAACTGGATTTTCTGAAATAAACTTTTTTTTTGGCTTTGAGAATGAAGAGAAGAAAATTCTCCTGAATTTGTTGTCTCTTTAGCCTTCATGTTGGGACCAGAGGAGAGCTGACATGCAGTGATACAAGCTCAGCGTCTTACTGCTGTTAACCTAAAGTTGTGACATCACATCATTACAGAAGTAACAGTGAATGATCAAGACACCCAGAGCGCAAAGGAAGCCGACCAGCGTGCCTGCTCGTGCGCCGAGAAACGCAGCTCTCCGCCGGCTGTGAAGCAGTTCCAGGGCTCGGCCAGTTTTGCCAGGAGAGTCTCCGGAGCAGAGATGGAGGAGTGGAGACAATGCGGGCGGTGGTTGATAGACTGCAAGGTCCTGCCCCCGAACCACCGGGTCGTGTGGCCCTCGGCGGTCGTGTTCGACTTGGCACAGGCGCTGCGGGACGGGGTGCTCCTGTGCCAGATGTTGCATAACCTCTCCCCCGGATCGGTTGATCTGAAGGAGATCAATTTCAGGCCCCAGATGTCACAGGTAAGTCTGTGCAAAACAAACTTCAAAGAGATGATGAGGGTTTGGTTTACGCCCCTGACTCTGTTCTTGAGTGCGCACACATTTTGCACTGCTCTATATAGGAGTAAATCTATGTAAATTAGAATATCACCTGAAAGTTAATAAAAGTGAAACTCATTTCTTATGCACATAGTGATATGTTTGTTACATTTGCTGATTAATGCAGGTAATCTAGCAATAACTTAACACAAATGTTAGATCATGGCCATGTTCTGGTATTCACAATTATTTGATTGAATGCTGAGCTGGCAGTCCTCCAGCAGGCTGTCAGTGACACCATTCATGAAAGGCCATTAATAAGGAAGCTGGCTGTTGAGAGTAAAAGATCAATCTCCCTGTTGTAAAGTTTAGTGGAAGGAAAAAGTCTGGTACAAAAAAAGATGCACAAGCAACAATGATAATTGGAGCTTTTTCACTCAGTTTTTCCTTCCACTAAGCTGTTCATCAGTGTTTTTGGACACAGCAATGTTCAAACACCTAACTTCTTTAGCCATAGTCTTTTAAGGGTTTGACATACTTCTCTGGGTTTGTGTATGCAAGCAACTTGGAGTTTGTGAATAAGCAATGTGTGTCCATAGCATAACATTTCTGTATGATATATATATATATATATATATATATATATATATATATATATATATATATATATATATATTGTGTGTGTGTGTGTGTGTGTGTGTTTTTTTTTTTT
>CAEFZY010074636.1:0-22778 GCA_903066815.1 Brachyrhaphis roseni
TTCCGAAACACTTAAGTGTGACAAACATGCAAAAAAACCGGAAATGAGGAAGGGGGCAAACACTTTTTCACACCACTGTAGGTATGAAGAGCAATGCTCTCAAACAGTTGAAAGGGCTTTTAAACTAAAGTGATGAAATTTTATTTACACGAAAGTCCATTTCTAAACTGTTTAAAACTTTAAACTTCAGTCAAGCTGGTCCAGAAGCTGGCTAAGATGAAAGCATATGTACAAACAACCTTTACAATTCAAACCATTTCTATCCAGGATATACCCGTTATGCATCCATAACAGCACTTTTTAAAAAGCTTAAATTTCACTCCTATTGTTTGTATAAAGAAATTTGACTTTTGGAAAGAAGTAATTTCTTTTTAAATGGAAGACCCTGTATTGATAGAAAATAGCCTGCAGTCAAATAAGGTGTTTTATCATTGATGTCATTTCTATGACGATTTAACATGAAAAAACCCTCCTATTGATTGGAGGATGTGACCACAGCATGAACCAGCCTTTCACTCACTGATCAGAGTCGACTGGGATGAATATGGTCTTCATTTTATCTTCCCCTGTCAGATTAAGACTTGGTGCCATGACAGGACACTGCCTTGCCCATTGGCAGGGAACTTCAACAATTTTTTTTTTTTTTTAACTAAATGTGACATTTACAGAGAAGCAGAGTAGAGAATAAGAGTATTTTATTTAAATTAAGTATGAGAATATAACGTGCCTTTGAGTGTTTATTCAAGTTACTTTTGAAAAGTCTGATATCACCAAAGATCTGTGGTATTTTCCTCTGGTTACCAAGCATTTTTGTTATGTTTTTCTGTTTATGCACGCTTGAAAAATTTCCATTCCAAACAAGCTCAACATTGCGTTACCAAGTTAAGCATTAAAACTAAAGAGCAACAAGAATCAGTAGCCAAGACAAGATTGATATGCTGAGGTAAATTATAAAAATTCAAGTTTTTGTTGAATCTTTAACTGAAGCATTATGAAATGAAAGTTTATGTTTATTATACTTACAGTGAAGGCCAGTTCTTGGCCTCTGAAGACCCAAATGCCAGAGATACTGCTGTCGTTGTTGGTGCCGAACAAGATAACACTGGCGAAGGCATTCTTTCTCAGTTTGTCCAGGCGCTGGAACATGCCTGGAAAAGCCAAGGAGGCATTTGTAACATGCAAGGTACTTTACCACAACATTGTTTCCCAATCTTTGCTACAAAGAGACGAAATCTGTCCATCTGCCTGATGAAAGACCAGAAGGAACAAGACTGACTACTTGTCGGATAATCCAATCCAGTTAAACTTGTGCCAGCCTAGATTTGGTTACAACTAAAGCATCTTTGTTAATCCCTATAGAACACAGTTTAAGGTGTGGTTTGCTGTGACCACAGCATGAACCAGCCTTTCACTCACTGATCAGAGTCGACTGGGATGAATATGGTCTTTGCTTTATATTCCCCTGTCAGATTAAGACTTGATGCCATGACAGGGCACTGCCTTGCCCAATGACAGGGGTGGGGAAACTTTTAGCTCCCATTACTGAAGTTTCTGTTCATTTTACATCTGAATTCCTACAACTATTTATCCTTGTCCTGTTTGTTTCAGATATCTAGGCCAGATGACGACTTTTCAAAAAACTCAAAACCACCTCGGATGAACTGCGCAATCTAAAATTCCATCACGGGAATTTTCTTTAAAAACTTTCTTCAAAAAGCCATTATACTAAATTTTAGGTTTTCTGGAAGCTTGTAGAAAGCTGAAGTCTATAACTTGTTGCACAGCATGCTGAAGGCGGGGAATGGGATTTTTAAATTTAAAAACTGAATGGGGAAAACAACCTACATCACTTAGTCCCATAGTTTTTCAGCAACGTCTCAAAAAAATTATAATGTACTTCTAATTCAATGACACCAGTAGAAAAAAAAATAAATCCAGTGGTTTTACAGGACTTTGCTGCAAAGTGTTGACAGTCTTAACTATAGACATTTTTCAGAGTCCAACATTCTTCCATTTGATCGGAAAGCAGCGGCTCTACATGTCAAACCATAACATGCAATGACATTCAGTCATTGCTAAAACTACATTTAAAAATTAAGGATATGAAAAACATTAAATTAAAAAAATAAATAAACAAAAAATATCTATAACTTCTAGGCTCTTACATTCACAGCAGTTATTTACAAAGTCAACAAAAGTGTTCTTCCAAATGAGATGGCAAGCATTCAAAAACAATCCTTTGAAATGAGCCACTCCTGCTGAGTCTCACCTGTGATGAGGTTGCAGCTCTTGAAGGTGAGCGTTAGCTCCTCGGGGTATTTGTACTGAGCATACCAGATTGAGTAGCCCTCTCTGTCAAGGTTCTCCCAGAAGTGAGGAAGCGCTACTGTCATGGTGTCCTCGTTGGAATACTTCCTCTTGAATTCGTCCATGACAAATGCACTGCAAGAAAGACAGACAGAAGTTAGGTGTGCTTTCAGTGCACACAGGTTGGAGAAAATATTTTTTTTAAATCAACAGTAGCAGAAAACAGTTCAGTCAGAACTAGAGAACACATTTAGGTATGAATGTATCAAAGCTGCTGTTTCTCACTCCAAGATCTAAGCTTAAGTCAAGATGACTTCTCTGGGATGGTGGAATAATCTGCCACTAAACACTTTAAATCTACTGAAGACATTTTTATAGACTGGCTTTTAGTGCATGTTGACCTAAACATTTTTGGCTCAACAGCCTTAGTCGCTTCAGCCATTTTATTGTCTCTTCTAAATCCTCTTGTATTTTATTGCATCAGCAAGCACTATTCAAATAAACTCGCTAAACACAGAGGCTTTTGTTGGAAATGTATTCTGTAGATAAACTTGACTCAGAGTTTTTTTTTATGTTCGACAGATATGGAAAATGTTTGCTGGCTGTAACGAACAACACATAGCACTCTTATTGTCCATGTTTACAATCAAGTTGAAATTGAGATTCAAGGTCATTGTGACCACAGCATGAACCAGCCTTTACCTCACTGATCAGAGATGACTGGGATGAATATGGTCTTTACTTTATCTCCCCCTGTCAGATTAAGACTCCGTGCCATGGCAGGACACTGCCTTGCCCAATGACAGGGGAGAAGCCATTTTCCCCATCTGGATTAATTACTCTTCCTTCCATGAACCACTACAACTTCTTTCCAAAGTCCTGACTTCACTTTATACGTTAAACACTGTGATTAAACCTTCAGTTTGCCATCAACCCTTCCAACTGCGGTCAGCTGTAACAAAAATCCCCATTTTACATGTCAACTGAGGCATTTCTCTGGATATCTACCTCTTTGGCAGGTGTGCGAAGGGGTCCTTGGCTTTGGGTTCAGCAGCCAAAACAGCATCACAGTCGTCCATTTCTTCTTCGGGAGCAGGCTTCTTCTCCTCCTTTTTCTTTTCTTTCTTCTCCTGGGGTTTGGCTGCCTCTTTTCCAGCCTTTTCTTTTTTGGCTGGGGTTTCTTTCTTGGGCTGCATCTCAGCAAACTTCTTGGCTAGAGGAAGAGAAAAATAGCTCCCAAGTCCCATTTTAAAAAAAACAACAACAATTCTCTGGCTGACTAGATGAACCTTGAAATGTTTATAAAAGTATTAATGCATTTCCCAGAGTGCTTGTGTTTGCAGATGTGTTTGATTTACATGGAGCATAAATCAAAATCTCCAGACAGTTAAATGATGAATTTAACAAATGATATCTCATTGCTTTTTCTGAGGATCCCCTCTTGTCTCTTTGCTAACTTACCATCAAACTGGGCCATCTTTTCACACAGCTTGACTTCTCCGAGAACAGCCTTGAACTGAGGCTGGTTGACGCAGGTGACAAACCAGCGGGTCACGTTGGGATAAGGCTGACGGAAGGACGGCTCCAACACCTGCAGAGCACATGTAAAATTAAATCGGGTCAATCAGGGTAGTAAGAAATGGCAACGACCCTAGTGTGTACTTATGGAAATCCGTGACAGACGTGTGTATATCAAACCTGCTTGAAGAGCCAAACCATGGAGCAGGCCACAGTAATGTCCGCCAGGCTCACTCGCTCTCCCACAAGGAAAGTGCGAGTGGTCAGGTGTTGGTTCAGCACCGTGAGGATCTTCTTCACGTCTTCCTTGGCCTGCTCTGTGGCCTGAACACACATACGAAACATTTACTCTGCATGACCACAAGGTTCTACACCTACTAGGTACCAACAGACAGCTAGGTTACTTCTTTGACCAGTTTAATGTTGAGCTGCGTACCTGCTTGTTGAACTGCATGATTCCTAGAGTGGGGAAGACCCATGCACTGGCTGGAGGGATGATCTCTGAATCAGCAAAGCTGACCCACTGCAGAACCTGGGCAGCAGCCTGAGGAGTGGCGCCGCGCAAGGCATCATTGCTCACTGCAATGACACGGCAAAACAATCATGTTCAAATTAAACAGGCTCATGAATTATTTTAAATATTACTTTGTCTTTTGTGGTCTTTCAAAGCATGAGCTCCTTAATGTAGAGCTGGTAAAGTTTAAACATACACAATACACAACTTGATTTAGTGTCAAAATAAAACTTGGTGTGGAGTGATAAGAGACATTATGATCATAAAAAGCAAAAGTTGTGGTTAATAATATCTACAAATGGTCAATTTCATGTCTTCCCAATATTGTGGAGCCACATTTGCCGTATTCCTTCCTTTGCTCTACTTTAGCTGCAAAGCGAATACTGTTTCAAATTTTATTAATGCAAACTAGAAATACTTAAGCAATGTTTCAGTGCAACATCATATAACAATATTTAAAACCATGTTAAAAGCATGACACTTACAGTAGTGAGCAATGGCATTACTCTCAAACAGACAGAAGCCGTCATCACCCTGGTAAGCAGGTACCTAAAGATAGAGACGATTTATTTTTGAAAATTAAATGGTTTTGAACACGTTCTGCATCACAACTGTAGTCAAGATTATTACAGGTACCTTGCCTTTATGAGGACAGCGAGCCTCACCCAATTTCAATGATTTAATCAGCATAAGTATGGCCATGCAGTTAAAGAAATGTCAAGAAGACATTGCGTGTGACATGTTTAAACACCAGAGGCCACACCAACATAAAACATGAAAAAGCAGCAGCCCAATTCTTTCTTCTAACCGGTTTTATTCACCTTGCCTAAAGGGAAGTTGTTGATGAAGGCAGGGGAACGGTTTGTCTGCCCAAAGGTGAAGGCAGGAGGGTTGCTGGCCACCTTGAGGCGAGCGCCGCTGTACTGGGCAGCAATCTGGGCCTTGAATGCCCTCCAGTTGTCTGGGTATGTGTACAGAGTCTAAAAAAAGACAAGGATACAAGAACATTTGTTTATACACAGAATTTAAAAGAAACATTTGCAAAAGCAGTCCATTAACACTTATTTCTCCTAGAAAGTAATTTAGCTTTGTAGCATTTTCATTGAAAACAATATATTGTTGGGCTCTTATTATGCTTCAGCATTTAAAATTCACTGATTAGAAGCTTTACCAAAGAGGCTCAAATTGTCAACCAAAAACCAAGTGGTGAGCAGAAACTAAGCTATTGGTGCCTTCACTCAATGAATGAAGGCATCCACTCTGCGAGCTCAGCATTCATTTAAAGATGACAATGCAAAGAAACGCAGTTCAAATAAACATCTTTAGATGCTAAAATGAAAACCGGCAGTGAGTGTATTAAAAACTATAGCTCAACTATCGATGCTCAAGAGGCTTATAGCATAATTTAAACGTTATCTACCTATACATTCCCCCATAAAAGCTAATCTCCCAGTTCAGAAAATTCACATGCCAAACATAGGACTGAATACAGAGTTTCTGTACGAAAATTAAAGAAATTACCTGGAAACCCACAAACGCGATTCAAATGATCTCGAGCAGTTAAGGTAACGTGGCATAACCCAGGGCCAGCACTTTCAATGCTTCGTTGGGGTAGCAAAGGCTAGCCACATACAGAAAACTGTGTTAAATTCTTTGGAAATAAAACCCTCACCACCAAGCAAACAGTGGCGTGACGTTGTTAGCTTAAAAACATGCGCTGTAAACGCGACGATGGCTCTGATATTGGTCTGATTGTGATAGTGAATTTTAAAGCAAGCAACATTGCTAACAGCTCTCCATCTTACTCACCCCTGCCGCCATCTTCAGGACGAGAGAAAGAAAGAACGCCGGCGCGCTCCACCCACGTATTTACGGACATGCGACGTGCGCGCCCCTGAAAATTCCGCGTTCACACATCGAGCATTGAAAATCTCTTCTATCTTTAAAGTTTGCCACGTTTACAAGCGTATCTTAACATGGAATAACTCAATCAAAATAGTTATTTTCAAAAGAGCTAATATAGTGAGATGCAGACAATTATACAAAAATATAAGAATGAATAAAATACTTTATTACAGTCCACATACAAAAAAACTAAATAAGAATTTCTACATGAACCAAGGTAATGTTTCCTGTGGGCTACTCTAACATTAATTAACAAGATGTGTTAATCTTGACAGCAGTATTTTCTTGAGTTCTTACATGACTTATAATAAACAGAAAATATAGGATGCAAAGAAAAACAAAAAAACTGATTAGGGTGCTTCAACAGCTGTCACCATACATACAAGAGTAAAAATAAGTATATACAAAAGAAGACTGATGCAGAAATATCTCCATGACACACCACTCTGAAGCTTTAATCAGCTCACAAGACCTGAGAAGGAAGTAAAAATGTTACCTTACTGTCTAAATGCAAAGAAAAACCATTTCAACTACAGAATTTTTCTTAAAATAATGGTTTGAAAACCAAATTAGCTTGAAAAAAAATCTACATATACAAAATATGACATATGTTTAATTCAAATGCATTTACTATGTGCACACTAATGAGCACACCGACTACAGGTCTGATCAAAACACTCACCCAGATAGTCATCCATGAGAGATCCAATTGCGAACTGAAAAACAAATGGATTTTTAAGCATCAGTAAGACTGAAGCAGGACCGCATGACATTTCTTGTTTGATTTTTCATAAATGCCAAAAAACTAAATATGTCTAGTGACAATAATGGGCAGCTGAACAGCTTGGCAAAATAAAACTGTTTCATTGGCTGTCCAGAATAACAACCAAATCACTTTGGTAAGATTATGATATATATGCAAATTTCTGAACAGAGGCTGATCTAATATTTCCCTCATTCAACCTAAATAGGCCTTTAACAAACTTCTTGCACAGAATAATATTAACTATATGGATGCACAACAAATTGACCTTGTACTACAGCAGCCAAACTGAGCTGTAAAAATTAAAAGCTAAAGAACACATGGATAAATTGTTAATACAAATGTTACTTTATCATGAAATAAAAAGGTAAAGTTCTCAAATCCAACCAAAGTTTCATTAAAAAAAAAGAAACACTTACAATGTCATTCTTGTCAACCCTTGTGCCCACAATCTTCAGCCGGATCTCATCATCTTGCTGAATTACAATGTCCTTTGAAAGAAGAGATTACAGTAGCTGTGTCAAAGAACAAAATAACACCAGATATTTGAAAGCAGAATTATCTTTTTTCTACTTAATTTTATTACTTTTTATGTAATTGGTATAAAAAACAAGAAAACTTTTTAAAATAATGGCAGGGATTCAGAAAAAGCTATAAAATTTTAAAATATTCCCACCTCATCAACAGTCTTATAGCAGGGGGGATTAGAATTGGGGTCAAATTCCATTTCCGAAGGAATGGACTGCAAAAGAGAAATTTATATCACATACATCTACCGAACAATACAAACTCTTAATTAGCATGTAAAGCAATAAATTAAGTACAGCAGGTTAAAACTGGCTTACATGGCGAGAGATGAAGCAAGACATGGGACCAATTTCTGTGAATAGCCCAACCTGCAATAAACAGCAACACTTGTCATGTAGTAGTAGTAGTAGTGATGGAGAAGTAGTAGTAACATCTGACATTGACTTAGAACCTCATCTTACAGATAAAAATAATTACCATTATTTTTTTCTCTTAAATTAGCAAATAGAAAAAAGGGGGATTTAAAGATGCTATTGATATTTCAGTGGGAATCACTGTTTTGAGATACTTGGTACTGTTTAAGAGCTTAAAATGTGTCTACAAGCTACTACAGGGAACTTTTCATTGGTTTCTGTGTGGTTGCAGACAGACAAAAAAGGGCATTTCCTTTTAAAATAGCTTTAATCTGTTCCTTCATATATGCACAGCATCTCAAGTTTGTATTTGTCCCAAGGATTTCAGTCAAAGGCATGTGGGTTCTTAGAATAAAGAATAAATTATACATGTCCTGCCAAGAGTCACATGACTTCTAAATAGAGACAAATCTGACAAAAATATAAAGATCATGAATCACAAAATGTTCCAGAAATAAATTGTTACAAGTACAGAGTGATAGACTTTCCACTTGGATAAAGGTCCAACATTAACAAATTAAGTGTGTTATGGCTTTATGGCGATTCATTTTCTAACTATTATTTTTGTGCCATATGGAAGAGGTTGATCTTTTTGTTTTTCAGTTTTTTTTTTCTTCTAGTTTTTGAATATTGACTCGCATATATTATATTTTTGCCCAACTCCTACTGTATCATATTTATTTAATATTTTAACTAAAGACAATAAAATCGGGACATAAACCTACACTAAACCTCACCTTGTTAACCTGAGTGACCACAGCATCCACCACTTCTCCCTTGAACGGACGGAAGACAATAGCCTTGTACTTCACGGGATAGAGAACAAAGCCTCTGCTTGGCTGGATTACACCTGCCCCGATGTTGTCAATAGTGGTGACTGCAATGACAAAGCCATACCTGGAAGACATAACGAGAAAAAAAAAAACATAACACATGTACAGCTTGTAAATGCAATCACGGCTATCACAACTTGTCAGTATTATTAACATTATTTCAGTCAGCAACATAATGCATCAATCATCTATACTTGCTTATGTCTCTGCATTAAGTAGTCAGAAACATTTTTTCTATGCTATGTTTTACACTAAATAAATCTTTTAGGAAAGATTTAGACCCACGTTTTGTTGAGTAATTTTGCGCCTGTGTATGTGCAGACTTGCAGTTGATCAAAATAGCTTACATTAAACTTGTTTAATATCCAAATTGAGTTCCACTAATGACAATGCCTGAACAATTTAATATTTATTCTTGTTTATTTCTAAATACATAAATACAATAATAATCTTTATTCACTCATCTTTCAGGAGATAGCACTTTTTATACATAATTTATATCATAAAGTGATAACATTTGTTTACATTTTATTTTGAGATAAGCAATAAATTACCATAAAAAGTTCAAAATTTGTTGGTGAATTAGAAAATGTATCGACAGATTAACCATAATAAAACTCATTATAAGGAAAAATACGCTACTACTTAGTAAAATATCTAAATAAATATAAAAAAATCAAAAACAAATAAATATATAATTTTATTGTACATTAAAAAGCTACACATGAGTGCAGGATAACAGTCAGAGATACCTTAATAAAATTAGGCGGTAAAATGTTACGAACAGATCTGAACTCACTCACTTGCCAGTACATGTTCCCTCTACTTCAGTAAAAAGTTTCTGCTTCACAGTGTTCAGCAGGTTGGGTCCAAAATACCTCGGGTGTAGTAAGATTTCATGTTCCAAAGAAATCTGTAAGCACCAATAAAAACGTGCGACCAGAAAAAAAAGAAGTTTAAGTTTGAGATGCAACCGTCATGACCACGTTCGTAAAATGATGCAAAACAAACCACTAATAACCCAGTCCAACCTACATCAGAAGAATAACATAGACATACTTACATGGTAAAACATGTCTATTAATGTGTGCCTTTAACAATACTTTTTTATTAGCCGAACTGCTTCTCCTGAACAGTACTGAATGGAGTGGAAAATCTCTACAGTAAAGTCACTTCCGGGTCAATGACAAAAGCGTCATGAGTTTAGTAATGTAGTAATGTCAGTTCGGGCCATACTGCCACCTGAGGGTGAGAAGGAATTAGTGCAAGGGGCGTTAAAAACAGCAGGCGTGACTCAGTGCTGTGCGTTGATTGGTTGGTATGACTGGACTCACAAGATCTGATATAGAAACGAAGCAAAAACAACGCATTTAGAAAAAAAGGCAGTTATTTTCACCGCCATTGCGACAGATGTTCTGTATAACATTATCTTTAACCCACACTGAGATATAAGTTTAAGTCTAAGCTGGGCTTCCTTTTAACCAAACTGAGTTTTTTTTTTACTTTAAAAGAAGTAATAACCCATCTAATCATCTTTTCGGCTTACCGACATGGCGAGGAACATCTTCTCGAAGTTGCTTCGTGTTCCTACTTCCACGCAACTTGTAAGTAGTTGAAGACATTTTTGACTCTTGAGTGGTTTTGTGTTGCTGAGCTGCCTCTCTCCACGCAGGCGTGTCTCCGTACGGGAAGCCTGTTGCGGGGAAAGGCTGCTGCTGTTAAGGTTCCAGGCAGCAGATGGTCCAGCAGTAACTCTCCTCCGGAAAAAATCAGCCGCTATCCTATTCCCTACAAGAAGGACTTACCTTATGATATAGTGGAGCTAATGGAAGAAGTGGAGACGAAGGTAAATACAAGAAAGTAAAAGTTTTGGTAGGCGTTTAGCTTCCACTTGACTTTTTAACTTTTGAATTTGTTTTGCAGGGAGGCTTTTTACCCAATGTCTTCAAAGTGCTTTCTCACAGGCCAGCAGAGTTCAGAGCTTTCTTCGCATACTACAATGAATTGATGAACAAGGAAACAGGTTGGTGTTTATTTTCTATATGAGGAGTAGTTATATTTCATTTGACGTCAACAAGTAACTCCCATTTTTGCCTGCTAGGATTTTATGTTGTAGATTAAAAAAAAAAGTAGAGCATAAATATGAAGTAAAAGGAAAAATCTAAGTGTGGCATCAGTATGTGTTTGGCCCCTTTTAATCAAATACCACTAGATAAAACCCAGTGCACCCATATACTTTGTCAAGGTACTGTAGGAAAGATGGAAGATGTCAGAAAATGGGAATTGGTGAACATTAAGGTGAGCTTGAGCAGCAATTTCCTGTTTTGTTTGTAATTTGTATATAAGCTCTGGACATCATAGCCATTTGAAAGCAAATCTTGGAAATGGTGTCTTACGACATCATTCAATCCTGTTATTTTTGGTCAGATCACAGAATGTTGTGCAAGACACCAACACCATAATATCTTGCATAAAATGGGGAGGGAGTTAAAGTAATAGGATCAATGGCATCAATTCTTGTTTTTCTCATAGTCTCTTCATTTTACAAGTAATATTGCTACTTGTAAGTCTTAGCTGGGGTTACAATGTGTTCAGAGTAGTGAACACTGCAAAATCACATTTTGGGGACAAATATTTAAACCTTTATAAAAAAAAAAAGAAGGGTTTTGAAACTGTTGTTTTTTCTCAACAAAATGACTGAGACTCTCCCTCAGGGGGACTTTTGGTGATGTCCCCAAAATTTCAAAAAATACAGTAACACAAGACAACCTGTCTAAACCTAAAGTTGGATGTCCGTTAAGTTCACCTTTTCAGACATCCAGCATCTAAAATTAAATATTTAACAGCTACTGTTTATGCTGCATAGCTCCAGATGATGCCTGATTGTTTGTTCACATACATTTTGTCCCTGTTTTTTCTTTTTCCAGGCAGGTTAACCAAGGCAGACCGTGAGCTAATCGTGGTTGCCACCAGCAGTCATAACAAATGTCTTTACTGTGTGGTGTCCCATAGTGCTCTGCACCGCATCTACTCGAAGAACCCTACTCTTTCTGATCAGGTATCATAATTTTTTGTTCTGTACTTTTTGAAATTATAGTTAAAGCAATCAAAAGGCAGGAGTTAGTTTTCAATTCAACCACAAGATTTGTCATTGTTTCATGTAAAAAGATAAAAATCTCAGGGTTTGTTTTGTTTGTTTTTGTTTGAATTTTCATAAAATGTTTTGCTGGGATTGAACAAAACAAGGGTTTCTCCACTGATAATATATTTTTCAGAAGAAAGATTTACAACCTTAGAAGGTATAAAATTAAAAACGGGATCAGGAGTCAAGGACAAAAAGTCAAGGAAATGACTGAATTCTGCCAGTGACTCAAGAAATTAGCAACTATACAGAGCTCTGAAAATATTGATATACTTCTTCCCATCTTGTTATGTCACAATAATAAACTTCATAGTATTTTATTGGAATTTTGGATAAATTAACAAAGTAGTAAGTAATTGTGATACATGGTTCTCAAAGATTTGCTTAAACTAAAATCTGTATAAATACACTCGATCCACATTTTTAAAATTCATAAAAATGCAAGTCATTTGTCTGTTTCTGTCCCTTCACCATATTATTATGTTATACTATGTTGGTCTGCCCCAGAAGTATAATACTGTAAAGTTTCTCATTGTTAGTTGAGAAGATCTGAAAAGTTTCTACATTAATTGGTAGTTTTGGAAAACACCTTTAAAAAAAAAAAAAAAGAAGCTTTTTCTCCCATTTCAGGTAGTTGCTAACTACAGACTTGCGGAGCTCACACCTCGGCAGCATGCCTTGCTGGACTTTGCGATGGCCGTGTGTCGCTGTGACACCATCACAGATAAGCACTTCAAGTCTTTGGAGGAAGTCGGCTTTGACCGCGAGGATGCCTGGGATATTGCAGCCATCGCTGCTTTCTTTGCCATGTCCAACCGACTCGCCCATGTTACAGACCTGAGGCCCAACCCGGAGTTTTTTAACATGGGCCGTGTTCCCCGGGACAAGAGCAAGGACAAGGCAGAAAATAACTAGCGGAGAAGGAAAGCTGTGTTACATGCAGACTTTTCTAAAGCAAAAGTTACGTGTGATGCAACACATTCATAATACAGCCAGAAATCTCTCTGATCTATTTTTGGTTTCTTGTCTCTCTTATGTTTTTTGTTCGGTGTTGTGAGAAACTACCTAAAGTGAAGACAATATGAGAGGAGTTAAATGAATGTTGACTTTCAAATTGATTGGATGTAAATCTCTAATGTCTGTAAAAAACTTTATCTGCAATGTGTTTTTATGAAATAACAGAGTTTCATAAGGAAGCTCCATGCTGGAACTACCTTAAGCACAAAAAATAAAGAGGGTAATCAGAAATGTCCTGCATATGGGAATTTTATTTACCTCTAAAACCATTTAGCAGTAAGAAGACAAAGAAACACAAATATAAGGTAATGTATGATTCATGTGTGTATGTTGTTGGGAGAGTTTTTCTTTGTATATCACCTAAATTTAAATATGTTTCTGCTCTTTGCTTGTAGTGGCTATGTTCTTTATATTAGGAGTTTTCCTTGCTTTATTTTCCTGTTAATAGTTTCTGTTTGCACGTGATTAGAATATCAGAATAAAAGACGGAGGTCTGTCTCTGATAGCTCTGAACCTCATCTTGGTTAATTTTTCATTATTCAGAACTAGAAAATACTTTTATTGAATACACTGCCTGTTTTTTTTTTTTTTTTTTCAGTATTTGTCACCTGGTCAATAAAGGTACAAAAACGTTACTGTTGTTGACAACTGCTTAGAGCTCTCTTTTGATTTATTTATTTTTCAATGAACTGGAAACCAACCTTGATAATTAAAAAAAAAGATAGAAAATTAGTTTCAGCTCTTTGTACATGTAAAAATGACAAAATCAAAAATGTTAAAAGTTTGATTTTTTTTTTCTTTTTCACAGATTGCACAGCTACAATCGTGTTATGTAATTTGTCACCTCCAGAGGGCAGTATATTCCTGCACATATTAGGATGTGCAGCTAAAATGTGAATGTGTTCATATATTTAAATAGAATCATTAATTAATGAAATAGTGTAACATACCATTACAAAAAGACGAGAAAGCACTTTTTGTCTTTTATACCTGATCTTGGTTCTATGTTACATTTTCCTCCCAAATCGTTTGATGAATGTTAGTTTGTGAATATCAAGAGATTGCAGTTATCTCTTGAGAATAACTGTAATCATTCCACAGAATCACACATTATGAATATTTTCCAACCAATCTGAATGTCATATCCCTGAAATGTATTTAAATATTTCACAAATAACTCTCTTCTTATACGGCTGACCTGTACTCGTTGTCTTGATATTTAAATGCATTACAGATCCTAATTAGGCATCAGTCACTCACAACCTCCATGTCTCCTCACACTGCAAAAACAAGACAACAGGCTCCTGGAGAGCAGCTGATGACCCGCAGCTGTTCTGCATCTCTCTCGTAACTCTGCATAGAATAGAATATGCAAATTACTTACATTAATAGACAAATCAATGTGGGTTTTATATCCATGCTTACCTGAGAAGTGGAGGCAGAGGGGAGATGCCGTGCCGTTATTCTCCTCGGGGTATTAAAACGAGTCATGAAACATGCAACTAATGGTGCATGACAAAGAGCAGAAAGATAAGAGCCAGAGCGAGAAATGATACACCCGCTATAAAATCTAGTTTCCTTGTCAGATGATTTCTAATTAGAGTGGCTATGTTGGTCCATGTTTCAGGCATGAAGAAACCACAAAAAATTTAAATATAACATGGCAAACCTTTAGTCTCAGATTAGACAAGAAAGTAATAGAATAATATGTACAGTTACTGATTACTATAATGTGTCAAAATGCTGTTATAATTTTCTTTTAGATTTTCCTGTTACAGTTCATGAAGCTTGTACAGTTATGCGACTTGACTACATCGATGGATGACGATTTGCACTTGCAGTGTCCCTTTTATTAGAAAAATATTTAAAATTTTATCAGAAGCACTTAAAAATATGTGATCTTTATGCACAGAGAGGAAGATAGATAGTGCCTCAGAGCATCTTCCTCTACGGTACATCAGAGGAGACCCTCACAGCTTGGAGAGCTGTTTGCTGTGGGTGTTCATGAAAACATTTTTGCTTTCATTTAGCACAACTTTGAATCCTGTCAGACAAGTCATTTATATTTTACACAGCCAGAAGAGACAGGAGGGAAGTACTAAAATTTAATAAAAAATAAACATTTCACCAGAAGGGGGAAAGTCTTGTTCATGTTGCTAGAATTTTCTGGTGTCCTTAAAGGCAGAGATTCCTTGAAATTTAAAG
Source organism: Brachyrhaphis roseni (assembly GCA_903066815.1). Lineage (NCBI taxonomy): Eukaryota > Metazoa > Chordata > Actinopteri > Cyprinodontiformes > Poeciliidae > Brachyrhaphis > Brachyrhaphis roseni. The sequence goes on from CAEFZY010074636.1 coordinate 15,146, forward strand.
TCCTCGACTGGTGCAAATCTGTGCTCCATATCTGCAAAGGTGCATGAGATTACTGGTGGAGTGTGTGCAGTGATAAGATATGCCAACAAAAATAATATTTATGCGCAGCCTTACTGCTGCAGGATGAAATTATGTTCATATCAAGGGAAACATCCAAAACAATGGCATTAAGTTGCCCAGAAGGTGACATGATTGCCTTTTATGCAGCTATTGTCTTACAGTGGTGTATTTACTAACAGTGTACATTTGTTCATTAATGTGGGCAGTCCCTGTTTTGAAATAAAATTAAACATATCTGTGAAAATTGATAGGATATAAATATCAGTGATTTATAAAACAGGCACATATTTTCAGAATTTTGAGCAGTGTATCCTTTTACTGCATTAAAATGACTTGTCAAAGGTTACAGCTTGGGTATCCTTTGTTTGCATTAGCTGACACGCAGCCAGACTGTGAATGTCCTGTTAAAGACAGTGATGGACTTCTAAGCTGATGAACCATATGCCAAATATCAGTGGAAATGCGGTGAAAAAACATAAGCTCTTTAAGACGGAGTGATGTTCAGATAAATTGCAACAGATTACAGTCAGTTTTGTAGTTTGTTTTATTGTACAACTGTGTCAGGTATGTGGTTTGTTAATAGCATCAGGGTGAAGACACATGTAATGAAGGAACTGATAAGTGTATGAAACACAAGGAAAGACACAGAGGAACCAGGGCTGTGCATCATGACAAACCGAGTTCCTTCTGGTGATTAGCTTTTACAATCTGGTTGTCTGACACCGACTACATCAGCAACATAAATATCAGGACGATTGTCAAGTGTGACAATTTTCTTGAGCAACAATATTTTGTCACTAACCAGGATGACTCCTCTACAGCTAGCATTCACAAACTCCTTATGGCTGTACCTCCCAGGGATAAGTTGAAATGTTTCAGATTAGACTGTTTCAAACTCATAATCCAAATGGACTTTTACTCAGATTACTTTGTGTTTGGGGATTATGCACCATGTGTCGACTGGGTGAAGAGAGATTGCTGCTCACAGAGTTTCTGTTTGGACAATTTTAGCTGTTTTTCATGATGGGAACTAAACTGCTGATTAGTGCAATTTGTGTTTGACCTGAAGCTTTTTCTTTGAGCGCACCAAAAATGTGCCATCCTTCCCAGTTTTCACAGCCTCCAGGCGTCGGAATGTGGTTTAATCTGAGCGTTTTCTTTTAAATCTGCTTTCTGTGGGGTTGTCCTTGAAACTTGGCAAGATAGTCACTTGGCAACTGAGCTCAGTTGTTTAGGTGTGACTTGAATATATTACATAAATATTAGCTGTTATATTTTTGAAAGGGGATTCACATTGTCTCACATGTAAAACTTTCAAACTGCAGACGGAGCTGTGTAAAGAATTATCTGCGCTGTCAGGACAGCCAGAAGGCGAACAGAAGGAGAAAAGATTGACAAATTGCGAGGATTATTTTCAACCTAAGCCAGCGCTGAGCTCTCTCATTTTGACATTCATTCTTACAGACTGCTTCATTTTGAACCCAAAAAATTAATCACAGCTCACTACAATAACAAAAGTGACATGAAATTAATAAGTTGATAGCTTTAATGCTCAGAGCACTTGTTTCTCAAATCTTACAGTAAAATTCGGTTTGTAACAACTCCATAACTTTGAGGCAAGAGAGAATCACGACAATGGTTCATTGAACCCATGATATTCAGTGTCCTATTTTGATGTCATTAGGCCAACAGTACAGTAAAAACCTTTATCCATTACTTTATGATCACAAAATAGCAAAGTACATATTAAAGATCTGATGTCACAAGTTCACAATACCATATGTAGTCCCTTGAAAAAATATTTGTCACCTTGATGTTTCAAAATCATCAAAAGCATTTTAAGGCGAGAAAAGATAGGACAAAAAAACTGAAAAAGGAGTTGAGCAGATTTAATTTAATTAGTCACCTTGGGCAATATGTCATCACTGCAAGAGAGCTTGTTTCAAAGCTTAGATAAATCAGGAGTGTACTAGAAGGTTAATTGAAAGTAATTATTCATGATAGTGATTATATTTTTTAAATAAGGACGGGATGTTTTTGGATCAGTAACAGTTTCATGCCAAAGCAAGTCATTTTTATGATCGATGACTTTAAAAACAATAATGATCAGTTGTATAATGATTGAACACAGCATTAATATTTCAGACAGCCAGAATACAAAAACAATATTTCCCTTTCTACCAAGTCATGTAGAAATGGTGGAATATATCAAGCAGAATGTGAAGAGTGAGCTTCTGGAGTTAATGTCCCAAAAAAGGATATAAGAAACCGCAAAAATGTTTAAACTGAACTGCTGGATGAATCACTTTGATCTACTGTATGCAGAAAATTCTGAAAAGATGTGATTTAAACTGCAGATTGAATCAAAGAGTTTAGCAACAGCTTTTTTTAAATTTACATGGATTTAAGGTTGAATTTTCCTTTGCAACAGGTCAGTTTAACTTATTAAAATATTTTTCATTTTTAACCAGTAGGTGTCATTACGTCATCCTACTGCTATCGTTCAAGTCCCTTTGCTACGCTTTGTGTCCTGTATTTCTCTTCTATTTCACTCCGCCCTTCTGTTGGCTCAGACTTCTTTATTGTGGCTAATTTCCATTTGGCTCTTCCACAGTACCTGTTCCAGTTTACAGAAAGTAGAGCAAAGACACTGATATAAAATCACTTTAACATAATAAAACAAACTGTTTTGGCCAAACAAACAAAAAAAAAATCGAAACAACACGGTTCATGCAAGGGTTTCTCTGTCACGACATAGGAGGAAAGAATGCTGCAAGTCACTGACTCAATGAAATCTGCTGGACTTCTTTAGGTCAAAAACTTTTTAACCAATTAGAATAACAAACTGAACTTGACTGGACTGAATTTCCTTTTTTTGTAAAGTTCCTCGAGACAACATTTATTTTGAAAATTTACTATACAAGTAAACTGAACTTAACTGAATTGATTTGAACTGCTAACGTCATGAATCTTGCTCTGATGCAACATCTGTGTGAAATTATGATCAACACATCAGCTGTTCTGAGGGCATGCTGGTAATTAAGCAGATGTGCACCCATTACTAACTGGGGTAAAAACAATATGCTTACGCAAACATCTTTATGAAATTGCGAAACAGCTAACACATTGCTTAAGAAAGTTAAAAAATATATTGTTTTTTTAAAATGAAATATAAAAGTTTTGCAAAGAAAGTATATACACTTTGGGGGTAGATAAGTTCACCACAATGAGTAACTTAATCCAAGGTTACAGCCAGGAAATGCTGGTGTTTTTGTCCTTGCTCCATCTGTATTCTTTTTTAAAATTTCTACTATTTTTCCTGAGAGATGCTCTGCAGAACAATACTACTGGCTTCCAGTTCATGCTTGCTATCTGAAAAACAAAAAACAAACCAAAAAAGCATTTCGAGGTTATCATGGCTCAGAGACCATTATTCATTTCTTTTGTTAAGACTAAATTACATAAAGGGAAATAAATATTTGATCCTCTGGTGATACTTATTTAGTTTTCTCCTTTACAAAGGAAGTAAAAGATGTAAATTATTCATTGTAGCCTTTTCTGTAGAGAAACAAGATATCAACCAAAAATACAGAAAGTAACCCTTAACATGAACGTTAAAAATTTAGTTGCATGCCACTGTAGGAAACCAGAATTTGATCCTCAAGTAAAGCTTGGGGATGTCTATTTGTAAAATCTCTATTTGCAGACACGGCACAAAGACATTTCTGTATTTGAGTTTGCCCAGGTTTGCCTGGGAATTTTGGCCCACTCTTCTTGATAAAATCTCAACATTTATATTTCCTGGTTATCATATTCCGTAGCTTCACCTCCTTTCACAGATTTCCTGCAGGTCTGAAGTCTGGAGACTTCATGACGTTAATGCAGTTTTACTTCATTAACTTGGTGGTCATTTTTGATGTCTTTGTCTTGACGGAAGAAATGATTCTTGTCTGCGATTTTATGGCACAATTTCCCTGTCTCTTGGTCTCTCGATGCAGTTAAGTCCTTCTTTGCCTCTAGCAGAAAACCAGCCCCAAAGAGTAATGTTTCTTTAATTCTTAAGGTCACAATCAGCATTCCTCCTCCACCAAACATGGTGGGTGAAGACAAACGGTTCAATTTTGCTCTCATCTGACCACAGCACTTTTTCCCAAGCGTCTCTGACTCATTTAGATGCCTAATACAAAGCTGGTATGCCAGTGCTTTTGTCTTGCCCATGAGATTGGAATGAAATAAATTATTGTAGGACAAGTATGCTTTATACACACACACACACACCCACGTCCATCCCCACGCATACACACACACAATAATTTATTATTATTTATTTGTGATGCTATTTGTGTCACATGGACATTTAAAGAATTTGTACTAACCCAAATTCTGGTCTGTTCTGGTCACTGAAATACTTTTCGACTTATTGGTGTAAAAAGTTTATGATCCAAAAAGAAAAAGTGACAATAGGATAGAATAAGGACAGAAAGTTGTTAAAGTTTCTGTTTTCTTTTAGACCAGACAGGTGGCCAGAGCACCTTTCAGGGTTGTTTCCTCTTTCCACCCTCAGGGAATAGTCAGACTGCTGGACTGATTGGGGTTGGAATGCGAAAACGTGAAGTGGGAGCAAGAGAGGTTGTAATGACCTCAGGTGACATGCAGCATCTCTGTTTTGGGAATGCAATAAGACTTTGCTGCCAAATCCCTCCCACCAACAATAAGCACATGCAGTTTCGGTCTCCTATAGAATACCTGCCACTCAAAAACATATACGAACGGAGAGCTTTATTTTGCTTTTGAAAATAATGCTGGGCCAGCAGATCTGCAGACAGAGGTCAATGCTATTTTGAGCTTCATTTGGAACTTTTAAACAGATTTTTATACTTCCTTGCCTTTTCCTTGTTTTGTCCTGTAACTTCAGTCATCTACCTACATGGTTTGCATATAAGCAGAGTTCACCAACATCAATCATGAATCTTCACAAATAATATTTCAATCAGAATTGCTTGAAAAAAGGTAATGTTTGTTTTGGTTTATAACATTTTGATCCACTAGAAGGAATATTTCATCTGTGTGCTGAGCTCAGCAGTTTGCCAAATCAAATCTGGTGTCACTCAAACCCCTGCTGTGCATGGTTAGTGTGTGAAAATGGCTATGTTGGCAGTGTAAAGTACTTTTCACTAGCCTTTAAACGTAAGGCACTCTTACAGTACGGTTTGTCTCCATTTCCTAATGAGATAGAACTGCAAAAACAAACACAGCCATGGCTTCATCGTCAGGTGAGACGTTTTCATTAACGGCCTCTTGGTTGGATAATTTTAAGCAGCCTCACCTAGTAGCATGAGTTCTTGCTTCCTGCTGGGAGTTTTTAAATGGATGCTACAATATATCAAGCTGGTGATACTCATGTGTACATATTTGGTTTTGTCAGTGATTTATTCATCCACCAACAGCAAGTATTTTTAATGATGTACAGTTGAAAAAGAAGCATTTGATACAATACTGGTTTTTCATGTTTCCGTACTAGCAAAAAAATTAAGAAGTCTGCAATACTTCTTGTGGCGCCACTCCTAAGTTGCTCTGGAAGTGTTTTACGTCATTCTCATGCCAGAAGACCCACAACCCATCTTCAATACTCTTACTGAGGAAAGGAGGTTGTAACCTGTAACTCAAAATGTAGCGATGGCCCATCTATCCTCTCCTCAATATGGTGCAGTTGTTCTGTCCACTCTGCAGCAATGAGGTTCAGCAAGTTGTTCCTCATAATGTGGCCAACGTTTGCATAATTGGATTTTAATAGACTTGAGAAATTTCTGTGTCAACTCTTGCATTATTTCTTGGTATTTTGCATAGCAGAAATGCAAATCAACCCTTTTTAATTGTAAGTGTGCAGAAACATGTGTCTTCAATGTATTTCTCTGAATAAACAGTATCAAAGGTTAATTGTTTTTGATACTTGTTTATGCCAGACAAGGATTCTCCTCATTTGTTTTGCTTATAGAGTATATTTGTGTGGCTGAGGTAGTACTAATGCTGTGGGTCATTGGTTTTCATATTTCAAAAGTGGAGACTGACCTTCTTTATGTGGGAAAAGAACAAGTCCCATAATTTAACTAGAGCAATTTGGACTATTTTTCTACATATTGTGTGATCAAAAACAGAAGCTGTTACTAAGCAAAATATATTTATTAACAATTTATTTATTTTATGTAAAACAACTTCAAGCTATACCGAATGTTGTATCTCTAACCTTTGCAGTTGATGTCTATAGTTTTCAGTTGTATTTGAATTAGTTTCAATATTGAAGATTACAGGGAATGGACTATGTTTAGAAGAATATGGTTGGTGCTCCAGAAAAAAATCTGGCTTGTAAAAAAAAAATTACAGACATTGTGTTGCCTGAAGTCTGGGTCTTGCTGATAGAGGCTCATCCACTGTTGCAAAGATGTTTTTCTTGGTTATGTAAAAAACAAATCAAGCCATATTTACTAGAACAAAACTGGAGAAAATGATGGCCTACATTAATGTTCATTTGGTTTTTGTTTAGTTGTTTGGGCCTTCTTTACCTCTCCCTTCCCTGAGTCACTATTTCACTTTCCTGACTGCAGAGTCAAATTTCTTCTTCTCTTCCAAATTCCCTTTTGTCAGTGATGAATGTTACTGATCTATTGTCTCTTTTTATGTATCAGTATTTATCGTATTGTATATGTAGCACACATTCACCCAGAGCCTGTTATAGACAGAATAAATACCCTTTATTACCACAGTGACGAATGCATGGTTAGAATGACAGAGATGAACAGAACAAGGATCGCAACCACAACAGAAACTACAGGGTGGAGATGGATGCAAGCACATTTACAAACTTCACTCATTTTACTTTCTCAGCTGAATTTGCAAAACAGATAAATTATTGAAACTACAGAAAGTTTTTTCTATATGTACAAAATGATACAATAAGAGAGAGGTAAGTTTTCTGCCAACTGTTAAGCCCTAAGCTATACTGTGTGTTGGATTTAATGTTCAAACGTTAGATTTCTCTTCATTTCCATTGACCATTTAAAAGGCTTGGTAAGTCATGTGTGTCCCCATATTATAAAGTTACAGATAAATCACACTCAGAGAAGCATTGAAAGGGATAATTGCACACTGCTCTGCTAAGCAAAACAGTAGTTTTATTAAAAAAAAATTACTCTGAAACCCTGAGTGTCATGATCTGTGTTTTTCTGTGTATTTATTTCTAGTTCTGTGTCTCTGTGCTCTCCGTGTTGTCCTGTCTCCCCGTGATTTGTTCCCAGGTGTGTCTTGTTTCCCTGATTACCCTCTGTGTATTTAGTCCCACCTGTGTCCTGTGTTCCTCGTCGGGTCCTTGTCTGAGTACGTCTATGTTCGTCACTTTGTGCCAGTCTCCACTCGTTCGCTGTGCGCTACCTGCATTTAGCCCCTGTGTTCCTGCTAGCAGTGCTGCCACAGTTGTGGACTGTTTGTTTTCCTGGCTATCATCATTAAATACATCTTTACTGTTAACCTGGGTCTCCAAGCGTCTGCCTTACCTCCACCTCTACACCACTTCGTGACA